>PVKU01004671.1:0-114035 GCA_004027475.1 Anoura caudifer
AGTGGTAAGCTTGGGAAAAAAGGAAGAAGGAGTAAAACAAGAAAGAAGTATTGAGAAGCCAAAAGGAGTTGAGGGGTAAAAGAGATCAAAATAGTGAAAAAGAGAAAAAGAGGAAAAAAAAACCCACAAAAAATTAAAAAAACTGAGTAACACCAAAATCGCTAATTCTTGCTGTTATCAGTCTTGCCAAGCTGATTTTTTCTGGTCTTGAAGACTGTAGTGGCCGAGGGGTGACCGTATTATTTTTTATTTTTTTATTTTTCCCTTGTTCAGCATTCAGTTTTCTCTGGCCTACTGTCCTCAGAGGTGTCCCTAGATTCTCTGCCCAGGGACCCAGGCACGAACTGTGGTCGCGCGCCCACAAGTCCCAATGTTCCCTGAGTCTTCCTTGCACAGGTTCCAACTGTCCCACGAACATGGTTCAACCCCTATGGTGCCCAGCGACTGCGTGCCCTGTCACGCCGGGTCTCCCTGGGCGCGCTGATGCACCGATCCCCTAGCAGCTGTTTACAATGTTGCGCGGGCGCAGACCAAGGTGCTCGCTCCAGCTCCCGCGTTCACTCCTCTCGGGGCTATGAGATCTTAATTCCTGTCTGTGAGATTTCAAGCGAGCAGGTTTATGCTGGCGTGGTGGGTCCCTGCTTGGCTATCCAGGGAGCGGATGTCCCAGCTCCCTCCCCTGCGTCTTACGGCCAGCCCTGGCCTGGTTTTTCAGCCCCGACCCCGGTCTCAGAGCTGCCGGGTTCCTGCCTGGCTGATCAGGGAGCGGCTGGTTTTTCAATGTCGTGTGGGTGCAGACAAAGGCGTGCGCTCCAGCTCCCACGTTCGATTCTCCAGGGGCTATGAGATCTTAACTCCTGTCTGTGAGATTTCAAGCGACCAGGTTTATGCTGGAGTGGCGGGTCCCTGCTTGGCTGTCCAGGGAGCGGATGTCCCAGCTCCCTCCCCTGTGTCTTACGGCCACCCCTGGCCCGGTTTCTCAGCCCCGCCCTGGTCTCCGCACCGCCGGAGTACTCTCCTTACCGTCCGGTTTTTCAACGTCCACTGCAATTTTCGATAATCTGTTTTCAAATATGCTGTGTTTCTGGTGTCTGTTTGCTGTGCTGCTTTGAAAAATGTCCCGGTTTAAGATCTATGTGTGGGAGGCAAAGAGACGTATGTCCTCTTACCATGCCGCCATCTTCTCTCCTCAGTTTATTTTCTTTTTAAAAAAGCACCAACTGAAAAGATGGGATACCAAGAATACCTCAAATCCATCTTAAGAATGTACAAAATTCAAGCTTATTTTATGACAAGGGAAATGGGAGGGGTGATTTTTTGTAAAACACAAGACCCAAGCAGAGTTCCTCTAAAAATTATTATGTCTATATGCAAGACAAAGCAGGATTTATTAGCCTGAAGGCCATGGAAACAAAGCAGGTGTGAGCAAGATGGAATCAAAGAGAGACTGAGCATTTCACTCTGATACAATTTTCTCCTTTTTTTTTCTTTTTTTTTTTTTTTTTGTTCAATCCTCAAAATAAGGCAAACTGGGGGAAATAAAGCAACTGGGTCCAAGTTCAATTAAGCGCGAGGATTAGCTTTTAAGATGAAGTCATATTTGTCTTACCATTGTGCCTTTCTTACTTGGCTCTTAAATTTCACACACCCACCTCTTCTGCAATGTTCTCTGAGGCTTTCTGGGTGTTTAATTTATAATTTCAAACCCCAGCTATGGTAAAAGCAGTAACAGGCCAGCATATCAGTACCCTAGTATGAAACAAAGAATAAAGAGTAACTTTTCTTATATCCCCCAGGACCCAAACCATAATGAGTTGGTCACTATACAAACACTCCCTTGTTCACCTAACATGTTATCTAAAACACTCTATTGTCTAAGGACCCACAAACCAAGGACTTTAAAGTGGTCTTTTGGCATCCTAAACCTTGAGCAGTAGAACAGTCCAATGACTGTTGGCCCTATAAGGGCTAAATTCAATAAGATTTAGTTTGCATTGGGTGCACAGGTAAACTTTCCGTGAGGTTTGCATAGCATTAGTCACTGAGGTTGCTTAAGCATGAGCTTTTATGTAAATTCCTTTAACATTTATATCATGTTATCTGGCTTCAATTTTTAACTGCAATCTTGAGAAAAAGAGCACCTTCATTTTTATAATTCCAAGTCAAGGAGGGGAGAAAAATAAAATGTTAGTTTGGAGAGTTATAGATTTTTTTTTTTAAAGAAGAATTCCTGATCCTGTCTAGTTTACAGGTAGAAAAATAACTTCAAAGACAATTAACTGAATTAGAATTTAATATCCACAAGTGTGTATTATGATTTCTATTAAAACAGAATTTTGTTCTCTGAAATCACCCTGAATTTTATCAAAGAGAACACAATTGAGAATAATTTATATATTGCATGAATCTGGTTTCATTAAATATGGTCTGATTATTTGTATAAATACAGCAAGAATATCAATTGCTCATATAAGCATCTTTAAGTCTGCCTTGCTAGAATTTTCATAAGGTATCTCCTGATTGGACTTTCATTAGCCTGTCAAGGCTAAGAAGCCAAGCCAAATTATTGCCATGAAACTCCAGCTTCAATACATATAAATTTGTATGAATTTCTCAGGTTCCCAAGGTCCCCCAAAATGTTGTGAGGTTTTCTATGTCATCTCTAAAGAAAGCAACATTTTTTCTTAGATGAAAGGATGCTGTAAACCATGTAAACATGACACCAGGCTGTTTTTCCAAAGGACTTCTTTTGGCTTCCAATTCATTTTAATTCCATAAAGCTTTCTGGTCATATGAAGGTGCATGTTTGATATTCATGTCTCTTTCAAATATCACATTCCACCAAAGCCTTGGTAATAAAACCAGTTTTCAATTGTTTCCTGTTATAAAGACAACAGATTCTCATTACAGTTATGCAAGCAAACATATTGCCAAGAAAATAATACTTATTAAAAGTCTCCAAATTTTAGAGAGATCAGATAGGGATAAGAATATAAATGTTCTGATACTGCTTACAAGGGTACAATTTACTTAACTGCTCTAAGAAAAACAAGTTTGTTTGTTTTTTTTAATCTGGAAAACAATTAGATTAAAAAATAAGCAATATTTTATCAAAATTATAATCATCCTTAGTTTACTTAGTGCCATGTAGTAAAATCTTGTTTGACCTGATTATTCAAAAGAATTTTAGAAATGCAGATATTCCTTAGAGTTCTATAAATGTTTATCCAGTTTAAAGTAATAATCTGATCATTTCTTCTCAGAATTCTGTATTTAAGAATAATTCAAAGAGTTCTCCATGGATCTTTAAGGCAAAACATATTTACAAATCAGAGTAAAACAATGAGTGTAAATGACATTAAAGCTTAAAATGACAGATTACAGATCTGATTACAATGCAATTGACAAAAAACTTGCTTTTCTGTAATATTATTTTAAAATAATTAGCTTACAAAAATTATATCAGAACTCTGTAGACTCAAGGAATTTTATATAATTTTTAGAATATTTACTTTGATAATAAGAATATATGCACACAAATACAATATAATTATTTCTTTATTTAACAAATCTTAAACATAATTTTAAAAACCAAATAAGCCCAATTAGTTTAATATTTCTCTTTTAACAAGAAAGAAAACAATTTTTTAATTTTTTTGCCTATATTTTTTAAATTTAATTTTATTTTAATTGTTGTTCTTGTACAGTTTTCTGTCTTCTACTCCCATCCCAGCCCACCGCCCCAGCCCTCCCCACCTCCCTCCCATTTCCACCCTTGCTAGTTTTTGTCCATGTGTCTTTTATACTTGTTGCTCTAAACCCTTCCCCTTTTCCCCTGGAATTCTCTCCCCTCTCCCATCTGCTGACTGTCAGCCTGTTCTCAATTTCAGTTTCTTTGGTTATATTATGCTTGTTTCCTTGTTTTGTTGATTAGGTTCCTGTTAAAGGTGAGATCATATGGCATTTGTAATTTTTTAAATTGTTGTTCAAGAACATTTCTCTCCATTCCCCACCACCACTCCCTACCAGCCCATCCAATTTCCACCTCCCACCCTCAATCCTACATCCTTTGGCTTTGTCCATGTATCATTTATACATGTTCATTGATGATCTTTTCCCTTTTCCCCCACATTATCCCCACCCCCTCTTGTAACTGTCAGTTTGCTCTTTATTTCAATGTCTCTGGTTATATTTTGCTTGCTTGTTTTTTTTTGTTAATTAGATTAACTTATATGTGAAATCATATGTTATTTGTCTTTCACTACCTGGCTTATTTCACTTAGCATAATGCTCTCCAGTTACATCCAAATTGTTGTGAATGGTAGGAGCTCCTTCTTTCTTTATGCTACATAGAATTCCATTGTGTAAATGTGATGCGTACACCAGCCAGCAGTGTCAACGCCATTATGGATGAATTAAAATATACACAGACAACCAAGTCTGGTGGAGGAATAAGGACAACAGCATGGCTTTTCTCTCAAGAGGAGCAAAAACTGCAGCCTCTGCCATGACAGGCCTTTATTCTCATCTCTCTTTACATTCCAAGATGGTTCTCCTTCACTATCCCCAGGTTACAACAAAGGAACCAATGCCCCTCATTACATCACAGAAGAAGGATATTAGCAAATGAATAGGCAAAAGGGGTTGATCCAGTCACACTGGTGCCTGCAAGACTCAGCTTGGATTTTAGGAAGTTACAGTAAGCATTTGCAGGGTGAGGGGGTTTTTAGCAAAGAGCAAACATCAAAACAGCTTAGGTATATTGCAAATCTGATTACCCACGAGAGAACCTATCTGTGGGCATGGGTCCTGTGCATCACCAAGTGGAAGCTGGGCCCATGCCATGCAGAAGGGTCTGCCACATAAATGTATCATACTTTTTTGATTCAGTCATTTACTAGTGGGCATGTAGGTTGCTTCCAGTACTTGGCTACTGTACATTGTTCTGCTATGAACACTAGGGTGCACAGGTTCTTTTGAAATGGTATTTTAAATTCTTAGGGTATAATCTCAACAGTGGAATTGCTGGGTCAAAAGAAAGTTCCATGTATAGTTTTCTGAACTTTATTGCCCACAGTGGCTGCACTAGTCTGCATTCCCACCTACAGTGCACTACAGTCCCCTTTTCTCCACAACCTCTCCAGCACTTGTTTCCTGATTTGTTTATGATGACCCACCTCACCAATATGAAGTAGTATCTCATTGCAGTTTTAATTTGCATCTCTCTGATGGCTAGTGATGCCAAGAATCCTTCCATATGTTTCTGGGCCCCCTGTATACTCTCCTTGGAGAAGTGTTTGTTCAGGTTCTTTGCCCATTTTTTTTTAAATTGGGTTGTTTGCCTTCCTAGAGTGGAATCATGTGAGTTCTTTATTATTTTGGAGATATACCCCTATCTGAGGTTTCATTTGCAAATATATTTTCCTGTATGGTGGTTTCCCTTTTCATTTGACAGCTGTTTTCTTTAGCCATGCAGAAGCTTTTTTATTTTGATGAGGTCCCAGTTGTTTATTCTTTCCTTTATATCCCTTGTTCTAGGGGACATATCAGTAAAAATATTCCTACGTGGAATATCTGAGATTTTACTACCTATCTTCTCCTCTATGACTTATATAGTGCCATGACTTATATTTAAATCTTTTTTCCATCTTGAATTTATTTTTGCATATGGTGTAAGTTGGTGATCGAGATTCTTTTTTTGCATGTAGCTGTCCAGATCTCCCAGCACTCACTATTTGTTAAAGAGGCTATTTTTACTCCAATTTTATTCTTCGGCCAACTTTGTCAAATATTCATTGACCATAGAGACTTGGGTTTGTTTCTGGGCTCTCTGTTCTTTCCATTGTTTTATCTGTCTGTTGTTATGCCAGTATCATACTGTTTTGATTACTGTGGCTTGGAACATAGTTTTATATCACGTATTATGATCATTCCCACTTTGTTCTTCTTTCTCAAAATATCTGTGGTATTCGGGGTCATTTATGGTTCCTTATAAATTTTTGAAATGTTTGTTTTATATCTGTGAAATATGTCATTGGTATTATAATAGGGACTGTACTGAATGCATAAATTGCTTTTGGTTATATGTACATTTTAATGATATTAATTCTTCCAATACATGAACACTGTATATGCTTCCATTTGTTTGTGTCTTCCTTAATTACTTTATTCACTTTGTGTAGTTTTCTGAGTACAAGTCTTTCACCTCCTTGGTAAGGTTTATTTCTAGTACTTCATTTTTCTTGTTGCTATAGCAAATGGGATTTTTTCCTGATTTCTGATTCTGATCTTTCATTGTTGGTGTATAAAAATGCCCTTACTTACTGAATATTGACTTTGAATCTTGACTTTGCTGTTTCACCAAATTCACTTACTAGGTAGTGTTTTGGTGGATTCTCTAATGGTTTCTATGTACACTATCATGCCATCTTCAAAGGGTGACAGTTTTACTTCCTCCATTCCAATTTGGATGCCTTTATTTTTTATTCTTGTCTAATTGCTGTAGGTAGGACTTCCAATACTATATTGGATGGAAGTGGTGTAAGTGGACAGATTTGCCTCATTCCTGACCTTAGTGGGAAAGCTTTTAGTTTTTGCCCATTCAGTATCATGTTGGCTGTAGATTTCTTATATATGGTCTTTATTAGGTTGAGGTACGTTCCCTGTCCTCCCACATTCTGAGTGTTTTTATTAATAATAGGTGCTGTACCTTATCAAATGCTTTTTACCTATCTATTTATATGATCAGGTGATTAATTTATGTTCTTTTGTTTATGTGAGGTATTACATTTATTGCTTTGAGAATATTTTATCATCCTTGCATCCCTGGAACAAATTCCACTTGATAATGGCAGATGATCTTTTTAATATGTTGCTGGATGTGGTTTGCCAATATTTTGTTGAAAATTTTGTTGGCCCTAGTTTTCCTTCTCTGTTGTGTCTTTTTCTGGTTTTGTGATTAGGATGATGCTAGCTTCATAAAAAGAGGTTTGGACCCTTCATTCTTCTTGGAGTTTTTGGAATAGTTTGATAAGCATAGGCATTAGCTGTTTCTTAAATGTATTGTAAAACTATCCTGTGAAACCCATTCTGTCCAGGGCTTTGTTGTGCCAGGAGTGTTTTGACTACTGCTTCAATTTCATCAACTGTTTTGTTCTGTTCAGCCTTTCTGCTGCTTCTTCATTCAGTTTTGGGAGATTATACTTTTCTAGAAATTTGTCCATTTCACCCTGATTTTCAAATTTCTTTATGTATAGTAATTCATAATAATTTCTTACATTTATTTTTATTTCTGTAGTATCAGCTGTATTCACTACTCTTTCATTGCTGATGCTGTTTATTTGGGTTCTATCTCTTTTATCCTTCATTTATCTGTTTAAAGCCTTGTCAATTTTGCTTATCTTTTCAAAATGAATTTATTGATCCTTTGGATTATTCTTTTAGTCTCTATGTCATTTAATTCTGCTTTGATATTATTTTCTTCATTCTGCTTGCTCTGAGCTGTGCTTATTGTTGTTCCTCCAGTTCTCATAGATGTTGGGTTAGTTTGCTTATTTGAAATGTTTTTATCTTTTTTAGGTAGGCCTGTATTGCTATGAACTTCCCTCTCAGGACCACTGTTGCTGTGTTTTATAAGTTTTGGACTGTTGTGTGTTCATTTAATATTTTTTCAGAAACTTTTTGATTTCCAATTTGATATCATTATTAACCCATTCATTTTTAATATTGTACTATTCAATCTTCATGAATTTGAGTGTCTTTGAATTTTCCCCCTGAGGTTGGTTTCTAGTTTCAGATCCTTGTGGTCTAAGGAAATGCTCACTATAGTTTCAATTTTCTTGAAGTTTTTGAGGCTTGTTTTATATCCTATTATGTGGTCTGTTGTTGAAAAATTTCCATGTACATTTGAAAAGAATGAGTAATTTGCTTCTTTGGGATGAAGCTTTGCTTCTTTGGGATGAAATATCTATCTATCTATCTATTATCTATCTATCTAAGGTAGATATCTGTTTAGTTGATTTGATCTAGGGCACTGCTCAATGCCATAATATCCTTGTTGATATTTTGTTTCAATGATCTATCCTTTGTTGACAGTTGGGTGTTAAAAATCCCTTAGTATAATTGTGTTCCTGTCTATAGATTTCTTAAATTCCTCCAAGATTTTCCTTATATATTTTGTTGATCCTATTTAGGATCATAATATATTATAGCTGAATATGTTTACAATTTATTGTAATCTTGATGAATTCTTCCCTTGAGTTATAAAGTGTCTTTCATTGTCCTTTTTTATGGCTTTTATTTTGAAGTCTATTTTCTCTGACATCAGTTTTGCTACCTCAGCTTTTTTCTCCTGTCCATTTGCTTGAAATATTTTTTCCCAAGGCTTCTCTGTTACTCTGTGTAGGCCTTTTTTTCCTGAGGTGTGTCTCTTGTAGGCATCATATGTGCAGGTCATGTTTTCTTATTCATCCTGCTGCCTTATGGCTTTTGAATGGAACATTTAATCCATTAACATTTAAGGTTAATACGCATAGGTACTTACTCATTTTCCCCCTTTTGCACCTGTGTTGCTCTGTCTCACTCTTTTCTCTCTTGTTATAGCAGTCCCTTTACCATATCTTGCAGTACTGGATTCATGGAGCTGTATTCTTCCAGCCTTGTTTTGCCTGGGAAACTATTTTGCCTTTAATTTTAATTAGGGCCTCACTGAGTAGCATAATCTTAGTTGTAGGTAGGTCTTTGCTTTTCATTACTTGGAATATTTCTTGCCATTCTTTCCTGGCTTGTAGTGTTTCTGTTGAGAAATCAGTTGCTAGACTTATCACAGCTCCTTTGTATGTTATTTCTTGTCTCTCCCTTCCTGCCTTTAAGATTCTCTCTCTGTCTTTGAATTTTGCCATTTCAATTATGATGTATCTTGGAGTAAGACTGTTTGAGTTCATCTTGATTGGTAACCACTGTGATTGCTGTACTTGTATGGTTTTCCTCCAAGTCTGGATTTTTTTCTGTCATTATTTTTTCAAACAGGGTTTCTATCCCTTGTTCCTTTTCTTCTCCTTCTGATATCTCTATGATTAAGAGGTTGTTACATTTCATTCTGTCTTCCAGTTCACTTAAGCTATCTTTATATTTTTAGGGCTTTATTTTTTAATGCAGCTTCTGTACCTGAGTATTTCTTTCTACCTTGTCTTCCAGCTCATTAATTCAGTCCTCTATTTCATCCAGTGGTTTGTAATTCCTTCTAGTGTTTTTTTTTTAATTTTATTTTAATTGTTGTTCTTATACAGTTTTCTGTCTTCTACTCCCATTCCAGCCCACTGCCCCAGCCCTCCCCAGCTCCCTCCCATTTCCACCCATCCCCAGCTTTTGTCCATGTGTCTTTCACACTTGCTGCTCTAAACCCTTCCCCTTTTCCCTGGATATTCCTATCCCTCTCCTCTCTTATTCTCAATTTCAGTGTCTTTGGTTATATTATGCTTGTTTGTTTGTTCTGTTAATTAGGTTCCTGTTAAAGGTGAGATCATATGGTATTTGTCTTTCACCTCCTGGCTTATTTCGCTTAGTATAATGCTCTCCAGTTCCATCCATGCTGTCGCGAAGGGTAGGAGCTCCTTCTTTCTTTCTGCTGCATAGAATTCCATGGTGTAAATGTACCATGATTTCTTGATCCATTCATTTACTGATGGGCACCTAGGTTGCTTCCCACACTTGGCTATTGTAAATTGTGCTGCTATGAACATTGGGGTGCATAGGTTCTTTTAGACTGCTGTTTCAGGGTTTCTAGGATATAATCCTAGCAGTGGATTTGCTGGGTCAAAAGATAGGTCCATTTTTAGTTTTCTTAGAAAATTCCATACTGCTTTCCATAGTGGTTATACCAGTCTGCAGTCCCACCTACAGTGCACTCGGGTCCCCTTTTCTCCACAACCTCTCCAACACTTGTTGTTTGTTGCTTTGTTTATGATGGCCATTCTGACTAGTGTGAAGTGGTATCTCATTGTGGTTTTAATTTGCATCTCTCTGATAGCTAGCAATATTGAGCATCTTTTCATGTGTTTCTGGACCTTCTGTATGTCCTCTTTGGAGAAGTGTCTGTTCAAGTCTTTTGCCCATTTTTTAATTGGGTTGCTTGTCTTCTTAGAGTGGAGTTGTGTAAGTTCTTTATATATTTTGGAGATTAAACCCTTGTCTGAGGTATCATTGGTGAATATATTTTCCCATACAGTTGGTTCACTTTTTATTTTTATACTGTTTTCTTTAGCCATGCAGAAGCCTTTTATTTTGATGAGATCCCATTTGTTTATTCTTTCCTTTATGTCCCTTGCTTTAGGAGACATATCAGTAAAAATGTTGCTGCATGAAATGTCTGAGATTTTCCTGCCTACGTTCTCCTCTAGGACTTTAATGGTGTCATGGCTTATATTTAAATCTTTTATCCACCTTGAATTTATTTTTGCCTATGGTGTAAGTTGGTGTTAAAATTTCATTTTTTTGCATGTAGCTGTCCAGTTCTCCCAACACCATTTGTTGAAGAGGCTACTTTTACTCCATTTTATGTTGCTGCCCTCTTTGTCGAATATTAATTGACCGTAGAGAATTGGGTTTACTTCTGGGCTCTCTATTCTATTCCACTGGTCCATGTGCTTGTTTTTGTGCCAGTACCAGGCTGTTCTGATTACAGTGGCCTTGTAATACACTTTGTTGTCAGGTATTGTAACCCTCCTACTTGGTTCTTCTTTCTCAAAATTGCTGCAGCTTTTTGAGATCGTTTATGGCTCCATATAAATTTTTGAAGTGTTTGTTCTATGTCTGTGAAATATGCCATTGGTAATTTAATAGGTATTGCATTGAATCTGTATATTGCTTTGTGTAGTATGGACATTTTGATGATGTTAATTCTTCCAATCCATTTACACAGTATATGTTTCCATCTGTGTCTTCCTTGATTTTTTTCTTCAGTGTTGTGCAGTTTTCTGCATACAGGTCTTTTAACGCTTTGGTTAGGATTACTCCTACATATTTTATTTTTCTTTGTGCTATATTGAATGGGATTTTTTTCTTGATTTCTGCTTCTGCTGTTTCATTGTTGGTATAAAGAAATGCCTTTGATTTTTGGATATTGACTTTGTATCCTGCTGTTTGGCCAAATTCATTTACTAGGTTGAGCAGCTTTTTGGCTGAGTCTATACGATTTTCTATGTACACTATCATGTCATCTGCAAATAATGATAGTTTTGTTTCCTCCTTTCCAATTTGGATGCCTTTTATTTCCTTTTCTTGTCTAATTGCTGTGGCCAATACTTCCAATACTATATTGAATAGAAGTGGTGAATGTGGACACCCTTGTCTTGTTCCTGATCTTAGTGGAAAAGATTTTAGTTTTTGCCCATTGAGTATGATGTTGGCTGTAGGTCTGTCATACATGGCCTTTATTATGTTGAGGAATGTTCCCTCCATTCCCATTTTGCTGAGTGTTTTTATCATAAATGGGTGCTGTATCTTATCAAATGCTTTTCCACATCCATTGATATGATCATGTGATTTTTGTCTTTGTTTTTGTTTATGTGATGTATTACATTTATTGATTTATGAATGTTGAACCATCCTTGCATCCCTGGGATGAATCCCACTTGGTCATGATGTATGATCTTTTTAATGTATTGTTGGATGCAGTTTGCCAATATTTTGTTGAGGATTTTAGTGTCTATGTTCATCAGCAATATGGGCCTGAAATTTTCTTTCCTTGTTATGTCTTTATCTGGTTTGGGGATTAGAATCATGCTGGCTTCATAAAAAGAGTTTGGGAGTCTTCCATCACTTTGAATTTTTTCAATTATTCTGTGAAATTTAGGGGTAAATTCTTTCTTAAATGCTTTGGAAAATTCCCTTGTGAAACCATCTCGTCCAGGGCTTTTGTGTGTTGGGAGTTTTTTTTATCACTGCTTATATTTCATCTGTTGTTATTGGTCTGTTCAGACTTTTTGCTTCTTCTTCATTGGGTTTTGGGAGATTATATTTTTTCTAGAAACTTGACCATTTCACCTAGGTTTTGAAATTTCTTGGTATACAGTTCTTCATAGTAATTTCTTACAATCCTTTGTATTTCTGTGGTGTCAGTTGTAATCTCTCCTCTTTCATTTCTGATTGTATTTATTTGGGTCCTCTCTCTTTTTTTCTTGATGAGCCTGTTTAATGGCTTGTGAATTTTGTTTATCTTTTCAAAGAACCAGCTCCTGGATTCATTGATCCTTAGAATTGTGCTTTTAGTCTCTATGTCACTTAATTCTGCTCTGATCTTAGGTATTTCCTACCTTCTACTTGATCTGGGCTGTCTTTGCTGTTGATCCTCAAATTCTTGTAGGTGCAGAGTTAAGTTGTTTGTTTGAGATGTTTCTATCTTTTTTAGGTATTCCTGTATCGCTATGAACTTTCCTCTGAGGACTGCCTTCACTGTGTCCCATAAGTTTTGGGTTGTTGTGAGTTCATTTTCATTTGTATCCAGAAACTTTTTGATTTCCTCCCTAATTTCATTCTTGACCCATTCATTGTTTAATAGTATGCTATTCAATCTCCATGATTTTGGGGACTTTGTGTTTTTCCCCTTGGGGTTCATTTCTAGTTTTAGTCCCTTGTGGTAGGTGAAAATGCTTGGCATGATTTCACATTTCTTGAATTTGATGAGGTTAGTTTTATGACCTATCTTGTGATCTATTTTTGAGAATGTTCCATGTACATTTGAAAAGAATGTGTATTTAGTTTCTTTGGGATGAAGGGCTCTATATATATCAGTTAAGTCCATTTCATCTAGAGTATCATTCAATGCCACGATATCTTTGCTGATATTTTGTTTAGAAGATCTGTCCATTTTTGACAGTGGGGTGTTAAAATCCCCTACTATAATTGTGTTGCTGTCAATATCTTTCTTGAAGTCCTCTAAGATTTTTTTGATGTGCTTAGGTGCTCCTATGTTGGGTACATATATATTTACAATGGTTATGTCTTCCTGGTTGGTTTTTCCCTTGAGTATTGTGAAGTGACCTTCTGGATCTCTCTTTATGGCTCTTCTTTTGTAGTCTACATTGTCTGATATGAGTGTTGCTACCCTGGCTTTTTTTCCTGTCCATTTGCTTGGAAAATTTGTTTCCAGCCCTTCACTTTGAGTCTGTGTAGGTCTTTTGTCCTGAGGCAGGTCTCTTGTAGGCAGCATATATGTGGGTCATGCTTTCTTATCCATTCTGCTATTCTATGCCTTTTGATTGGAGCATTTAATCCATTTATGTTTAAGGTTATTATTGATAGTTACTTATTCATTGCCACTTTTGTACCAGTGTTCCTCTCCCTCTCTTTCTCCTTTCCTTCCTTTCCTTAAAGCAGGCCCTTTAGTATCTCTCGCAGAGCTGGTTTGATAGAGGTGTATTCTTTTAGATTTCTTTTGTATGGGAAGCTCTTTATTTGGCCTTCTATCTTGATTGAAAGCCTTGCTGGGTAAGTAGTCTTGGTTGCAGGCTTTTGGTTCTCATTACTTGGAATATTTCTTGCCATTTTCTTCTGTCTTGGAGTGTTTCCATTGAGAAGTCAGCTGCTAACCTAATTGGGGCTCCCTTGTACGTTACTTCCTTTTTCTCCCTTGCTGCCTTTAAGATTCTCTCTTTGTCTTGGAATTTTGCCATTTTAATTATGATGTGTTGAAGTGGGCCTCTTTGGGTTCCTCTTAATTGGGACTCTCTGTGTTTCCTGGATTTGTGTGACTTTTTCTCTCATCAAATTAGGGAAGTTTTCCATCATTACTTTTTCAAATAGGTTTTCTATCTGTTGCTTTTCTTCTCCCTCTGGTATCCCTATTATACAGATATTATTACATTTAATATTGTCTTGTATTTCTCTTAATCCCTCTTCATTTTTTTCCGAAAAAAAATTTCTTGCTCTTTCTGGATGCTTTTTCTACTTGGTCCTCCAGCTCGCTGATCCAATCTTCTGCTTCATCATTTCTGCTTTTCATTCCTTCTACTGTGTTCTTCAGTTCAGAAATTGTATTTTTCATTTCCTCTTTGCCCTTATTGATAGTTTCTATTTCTTTTTTCATGTTGATATAGTTTGCAGTGAGTTCCTCATAGCTTCCCTGTAGTTTCTGGTAGCTCATTGAGAGCTCTTTGATCTTCCTGTCAACCATTGCTTTGAAGTCAAAATCTGATAGTTGAGTTGCCTCCATTTCATTTAGCATTCTTTCTGGGGCTTCCTTCTTTTCTTTTATTTGGGGATTGTTTCTTTGCCTTCCCATTGTTTGTGAGACTCTTCTTGTTAGCCACAGCTTCTTAAATTGATTTGTTCTGTTTCCCTGGGTTTATGGTGTGAACTTCTGTGGTAGAATGCCTGTGAGATTTAGTGCTCCTGTCTCCTTTGGGTATCCTGGTGTTCAGGGCTTCCATTGTCTCAGCTGTTGAAATGCCCCCTCTTTGGGACCAACTCTGGTATTTCCAGAGTTCCAGGGTTTTTTTGTTTTGTTATGTTTTGCTTTTGTCTCACTGGTATGTGTTTAAAAAGAGAAAAGAGAAGGAAAAGAAAAAAGAAAAGAAGGAAAAGGAAATAGAAACAATGAAGAGAATAAAGAAAAGCAGAATGAAAAAGAAAAGAAGAAATAAAAAGAGAAAGGAAGAAGAGATAAGCTTAGAAAGAAAGGAAGAAGGAATGAAACAAAAAAGAAGTAATGAGAAGCAAAAAGGAGTTGGGGGGTAAAAAAGATCAAAATAATGAAAAATTAATAATAAAAAAAAAAACAGAGAAAAAGACACACACACAAAAATCAAAAAGCCGAAAAACACCAAAACCCTCAACTCCTGCTGTTATCCATCTTGTGAAGCTGGTATTTCTGGCCTTGATGACTGCAGTGGCCAATGGGTGACTGCATTGTTTTTCTCCTTGTTCAGCACTCAGTTTTCCTTGGCCTACTGTCCTCAGAGCCAGCCCAGGCCTCTCCGCACAGAGCTTCAGGTGTGTCTTCTTCGGCAGCAGGCTCCCACCGCGGTCGTGTGCGTGCAAGCGCTGATGATATTTCAGCCTTCCATGCACAGGTGCCAACTGTCCTGCGAGCATGGATCGACCCCCATGCAGTTTGCACACTGGTGTCTAAGATCTCCCAGCAGCCCACTCAGGTCTTTGATGGTGCAATGGCGCAATGTCGCCGAGAGACCATATTGCTGCTCCTTGCTGGCACGAGCATGTGTGCAGGGGCTGAGAGACTGTGGAGGCGCCCAGTGACTGCACCATGGGTCTCTCAGTGGCACGCTGGTGCAAATGGATCCCCGAGCAGCTCTTTACAATGGCGCATGGGCATAGACAGAAGTGCTAGCTCCATCGCTCAGTTCTCCCAGGGCTATGAGATCTTAACTCCTCTCTGTGAGATTTCAAGCAACCAGGTTTATCCTGGTGCTGCTGAGACCTTGTTTGGCTGATTAGGGGGTGGTTGATCCAGCTCCTTCCCTAGAGTCTTATGGTCAGCACTGGCCTGGGGTCTCTGCCCCTGCCCTGGTCTCCATGCTGCTGGTGTACTCTCCTTACCATCTGGTTTTTCAATGTCCACTGCAGTTTTTGATCTACTGTTTTCAAATATGCTGTGTTTCTGGTGTCTGTTTGCTGTGCTCCATTGAAAATTGGCCCGGGTTTTCACCTGTGTGAAGGGGGAAGAGTGATGTGCATCTTCTTACCATGCCAACATCTTATCTTCTCTCTCTCTAGTTTTTTTTTATCACTTTTTCCTTGTTCATAGTATTTATTTCCTTTTTCATACTGTTATAGTTCTTGGTTTCTTGTAGTTGTCTGTGAGTTCCTTGATTATCCTTATAACCATTCTTTTGAATTCTTTATCTGATAGTTTGCTTGCCTCCAAGTCATATAATTCTTGTAGAGGGGAGTCTTGCATTCCTTTCAATTGTAGATCCTTTATTATTCTCCCCATTTTAGTTGAGTCTTCTTGTTTCTTTCTGAGATTCCCAATGCTCTGCTTTGCCAGCTGTATTTAAAACCTGAACTTCTGGGGTAGGAATTCTATGGGCTTCAGTGGTGTGGTCTCTTTGATCTCCATATCTGGTTGTTCTAGGTTTGCCCTTTCTTCTGTTTGTGCCAGCTCTTTTATTGTACTTGGGTTTTACCTGTTGGTGGTTCCTTTGTTGATGGTTTCTCTCCTCTGGTGAGTTTACTGGTATTCATAAACCCACCTTTCTCTTAAATGTGATCAGAGCCTGGGTGAAGACAAAATGGATTAAGACAGCAGGAGATTATATCATGTGATTTAAAGTACCAACAAGTAGAAAACAGACAGAAGATCCTTTGGAGAAATATAACAATAACCATGATATTCACCCAACTAGCCTCTTTTTAAGAAAAGTGAAAAAGACATGACTCATTAGAGGGTAAAAAGAATTTGAGTTGACTCAAGAAAGCAGAGTGCTTATGTTAGTTTAGATGGTGAGATATAGTGACCGTAAGGGATAGAAACTTGGCATAGCCTGGCTGGTGTAGCTCGGTAGATTGTGTGCAGGCTGTGAACCAAAGGATCACTAGTTCAATTCCCAGTCAGGACACATGCCTAAGTTGTGGGCCAAGTCCCCAATGGGGGACACATGGGAGGCAACCACACATTGATGTTTCTCTCCCTCTCTTTCTCCTTCCCCTCTCCTCTCTCTAAAAATAAATGAAATCTTTAAAAAAAAAAAGAAACTTGGAAAAGTGTGCCAGACAATGAAGTTAACCTCAACAGTAATAACACTGAGTAAGATAGTGAAATGGATCAACACCAAGGAAGGACACTATGTCGGAATTAGAACAACAATAATATGACAAGAAATATATGATCTGAATAAAATGAAAAAAGTTTAAAAAAACTAAGAGCATTGTGTTATAAGCATATGAATGATGTGAAGGAAGAGAAATTAAAATGCAATATAAAAGGGAGAAAAAAGAAAACCAGTCAAACAATGAAATCAAACAAACAAAACTAAACTAAATGGAAAGAAGAGAATTAAAAAATAAATGAACAGTAAAAAATAATAATAATAACAAAAAATCAAAATTAAAACTAAAAACTAAAATGCAGGTTTTGTAGCATAGCAAAGTGAATTTTGTCTCATTTGTTGGTGTTAGCCTTCTGATCTCTCCCTGGATCTGTCTTTGGTCCTTTCACAGCTCCAGGTCTTACTGTCTTATAATTGGAAAAACTAAGCCTCATGCTGACTTTTAAAAAGCCAGAGAGTTCTGCTGGTCTTCCTAGATGCTACAGGCAGAGGAGGGCTGGGCTCTGTTTATTTCCCTTTCCTGTGATTCTTTGTCGGAGTCTTGGTCTGGGCTACAATATTCAAATATGTTCAGCCTGAAGATGAAGCCCTCAGAGTGCTGTGTTGTCCCCATTGTCCATATGTAGTAGGGCAGTGCCTTTAATCCACCTTGTGGTGCCACCCTTTGATTAGTTCCTGAGATGAACTCAGTGGAAACAACTCTCATTCCTCCTTTCTCTTTGGTGGCCTGGGTGCTGCGCATGCACAAAGTCCCTTTGGGGCAGTTTAGTTCCCCCATTAAATTAAATCTTTCTAGAGACTGGTAGCCCTCTGAGCCCCTGGTGTCCCACTTTGATCAGTCCATGAAGTACCCTGATTTGGAACAAATTGTGCCCTCCTCCTTTCTCTTTGCTGGCCAGGCCACGGCGCATGAGACTTTTTTCATAGCTGCTGAGAGCTTTTCATTTTAGCAAATTCCCATTAGTTGTGGTAGCCATTCTTAACAAGTGCCCAGTTTTTCACACAATGCAACTCCAACTAGTATTGATACTATCAGGGTCAGGGTCATTTGTGGCCCAACTCTTCTCCGTTTTCCAGGTGTCTCCTGGCTCCCCAATTTCTCTGTACTGTCCCAGCCAGTGGGGACAGACTGTCAGGGAATACCACCTCTGTGGGTCTCCCACTTCATCTTTATCCCCCAGCAACTTCAAGCGTCCAGGTCCCTTCTGGTGTGGGACTGGCTTTCCTACTCTTGGAGGGGAGGGAGCTGCAAAGTTACAATCATTGATCTGACTTTCCCCCAAAGCTCCTTCAGCAGCCATAGCCGTCCCTGGCACCAGGCCCAAAGACTGCAGCAGTTTTGGTCCACACACAGATCCCAGGGACCTTCCCTTTGGCCTATGCAATTCCCTTATCATCTGTTTTTAAATGTCCTCTGCAATCATTGGCTTCCAAACTTCATATAAGCTGGGATTCCATTGTCTGCTCACTCTGCTTTTCCGATATTCTAGGTGTCCCAGTTGGGTACATGAGCAAGTGAGTTCAGCTATCACCTACCTTACCACCATCTTTGACCTGAAAAAGAGTCACTTCTAAAAAATATTATTTTATTGATTATTTATTTTTTATCCCTCCATTCTTTTTTTAAATTTTATTTTAATTGCTGTTCTTGTACAGTTTTCTGTCTTTTACTCCCATCCCAGCCCACCACCCCAGCCCTCTCCACCTCCCTCCTATTTCCACCCCCCCCCAGTTTTTGTCCATGTGTCCTTTATACTTGTTCCTGTAAACCCTTCCCCTTTTCCCCTGAAATTCTCTCCCCTCTCCCCTGTGGTGACTACCAGCCTGTTCTCAATTTCAGTGTGTATGGTTATATTTTGCCCATTTGTTTGTTTTGTTGATTAGGTTCCTGTTAAAGGTGAGTGCATCAGTCTCATAATCTGTTATTATTTTTTTAAAGATCAGTGTTGGAGATTATTTTGAGTTTGTGTAGGAGGACCTGATTCAATAAAATCTAAGCCTGAGTCTTCCTGCAGGATGTTCAGACCATGGGTATACAACAGAGGAGTGCAGATGGGCTTCAATGATACTAAACTAGAGCTGAATCCTCATTTAATCATTCTTGAGAAATGAGACTACAATTTGGAATTAAATGGGAAAACTTTTAACTAGGAATTTCTCAGCCAAATGGCTAATTACTGTTTAAACTGCAGAAATGCATTTTGTAAAACAAAAGGAATAACTGAAGAAGTAAAATATCTTCCTTATTAGTTCAAAAGGTAAACCAGACACATAGAAATAAGAAAATGCTTATTTCATTGACAGGGATCATGCTCCAGGATTTTTTTAAAAGGAAAATAAAATAAGACCCAAATTATTTACTGATTCTTATGCTTTCAACCTTAATTGGCAGTATTAGTTCAATTAAATAATATTTAAAGTCACTCTGTAATTATATAATTTTACATCAAGTTTAGCAAATGACTCAAGAGCTCAGTTTTTATGTCTTTAAATAAATTTAAAAAATAAGTTATCTTATGTACTGATAAACAAAAATAACACATTTTATTTAGAAATAGCCCAGATTCAATATTACATATTTATAAAAGTCTTTGGCCCATTGAAATCTCCTTTCCAATTTTCAAATATGAACCTCAGGAGTTTGGAGGACAAATAGAACAAGACTTAGCTTACAAAGAAACACTTATTTCTGACACAATTGCACATAAATAAAACTTAAAGCCTTCCATAAATGTAGTTTAAATGGCTCTTAAGCAATTATTTATAATCTTTTCTTACATATGATCGTTTAATATTTAACCTCTGCTCTCAACAAGCTCATTAAATATGTACATTTAAAGTGTTGGTTTTCCACAAACTTTTAATGATGTATCTTATGTGATTGTATACATACTTTTAAAAAGTGAAATTATAAAGCAAATTAGATCGTTGTTGAACTTTACAATATTTTTCTTTTCCTTGTCAGTCCCTCACCATATTATTGCAGACAAATTCTATGACATGAATTTTTGCAGAATGCTACACTTGGTGAAGACCAGCAGTTGTGAACTGGGAATGATCTGACAAATTTTTACTCTGGTAGCTACGTTTCAAACAAGTGGTGTAGTTAGGAAATTATAGGTCCATTTTGCTTTTCATGCAAATGGAGAGAGGATACATTTGGAAGCTAGGGCCAGAACATATTGAATATTTTGCATTGAGTGAGAAAACCCACACAACTTCACAATATAAGCAATTTTTTTAATTTCCTAAGCCTAAAAACAAAATTAATCTTTTTAAATATAAATTCAAACAACTTTTGTAGGATTTTAACATGCACTAAATTTTCTAACAATTCAGAAGTTTACATAAATGTAACTAAGCTGGAATGCAGGAATTTTTTGGTTCAGGGATGTACTGAGTTGTTTCACATTTTAGAAAACTGGGTCATTTTTGGCATCAGTACTGTAATATGTGAGTCTCCAATACAAAACCTCTGCAGCTATTTAAATTTGACATATGAATTTAAGTCAATTACATGGTCAATCCATGGTGTAGGTATAAAAGGGACCATGTTATAATACCTTCTAGTGTGCCTGGGCATAAAATAAGTACTTCTGTAATAATTTATATATATTTATTTATGTTTTATTTGACATGAAGACATCATAGTAATTATTTACATTATATAATATATTTATACTTTACATTATAAATTTATATTATATGAATAATAGATTATCAATTGGTTTTATTTCAATAGTGTAAAGGGGTATTCCAAAATATTCATTATAAAAAAAGAAGCATTAAATCTGACATGGCTGAGTATAATGAAGTCTATAAATATCTGGAGAAATCATTACACCTCAAGTATGAAGGCTCACACACATGCTCACACATAAACACAGGCTGAACTCTGAAACAACATGCTTATGCTTTTTAAACTATTGATTTCAATATTTTAGTAAGCCATTACATTACATTGGGTGAGACCAGATTTTTTTTTAATAAAACATAGTAGAACAAGTTAAAATCAACAAAATGAAAAGGAATGGAATAGATCGACTGGGATGGAATGGAATAGAATAGAATAGAATAGAATAGAATAGAATAGAATAGAATAGAATAGAATAGAATGGTATGGGGTGGAATAACATGGCATGGCTTAGTATAGCATAACATAGCAGA
This sequence comes from Anoura caudifer, assembly GCA_004027475.1. Classification (NCBI taxonomy): domain Eukaryota; kingdom Metazoa; phylum Chordata; class Mammalia; order Chiroptera; family Phyllostomidae; genus Anoura; species Anoura caudifer. The sequence goes on from PVKU01004671.1 coordinate 20,955, forward strand.
GGTAATCAAGTTTGTTTCTGTTTTACATACATGTACTTATGAAGAGGCTGTAAAATATGTTTTATTTTAGATCAAGAAGTTGAAAGACATTGTTCCACATTACTATATATTGTACAGAAAGGATACAACATTTTCAGGTGTTAGTCATTTATCTCTACCTGAGTTTTGATGGTGAACAATGGAAGAAGAAGAAACCTGAGGTCCCTACAGATCACTGTCATTATGATCTTTGTATCCATGCTTCTGGTTCCATGTTGTTTGTTTGTTTGTTTCATTCATTGCATTCCTGTTATAGATGAGATCATATGGTATTTTTTATTCAAGGAGGGAAAGGAAGGGGAAGGAGAAAGAACATATACAGATGGTCCATAGACATGGACAACAGGGTAGGGATTGAATGTGGGAGCAGGGAGTGGGCAGGGCAAGGGAAACAACCGGGGAAATTGGGACAGCCATAATAGAACAACAGTAAAAATAAATAAATAAATAAATAAATAAATAAATAAATAAATAAATAAATAAATAAATAAACTTTTCTGGAAAAAAACCCTATTTTACCAATATCAACTTCCTGGCTTGGATATCATGCTAAAGTTCTGTGTTATAGCACCACTAGAGGAGGCAGGGTGAAGGGCTCATGGGGTTCTATGTGTCATTTTTGAAAGTTACTGTAGTTCTCTATAGTTATTTCACAATAAAAGTTAAGAAAAAATATATAACAAAGAAATACAAATTTTGATAAAGAGAAAAAAAAAGAAACCTGAAGATAGCAATGAATACAACATATATTGTGTCTTCTATTTCACAGGTCCCTGAATGGAACAGATAATTCTGAGCAGAAAGTGAATTTCTCTTTTGATCTCCTCCACTTGTTCATTATTGAATATCCTTGCCCCTTCTACAGCTAGTGGAGTTTTTGATGTTTGCCTTGTAGCATCATTTGATCTTACAATGATAGGTAGAATGATTCTCCTACATTTTTGCTTCCCTCTGCTTCATTCTCCCTTCCTTTCATTGACATTAGGAAGAGCCTATGTCCACATGATGGCAGTTTATCCTGGCCTCCCCACTTCAGGGAACAGAAAGTGATTCTTTCTCTTCTGCCTTGAAACTTATCTCATCTCTATTTCCTTTCTCTGTGCTATTACAAATAACCATCAGCTTATTTTTGATATGCTTAGTCAAACTAAAGTAGCAATGGATTTTAATGTGACACTTTCTAGGGCATATTTTTACTTTTAACAGAGTAAAATATTAAAGAAAAAAGAGAAAATGGTACAGCAGAAATATTTGATGAGTGACAGAGGGATGTGCCATTTAAATGGTTCTTTTCTAATAGTGAGACTAAGTAAACCACTGACTAAACAAACCTGGTCTTAGTTAAAACTCCAGGCACAGTTTTAATGTGTTTTAAACATGATGAAAATTAAACTATTTTATACTTTAAAAATAAATAATTAAAAAATTTGCTACTGGGGACAAATTTAGACATAGAAGAAAAATTCCTTTTTCTGTTGACAGCATATTCCTGGACAACTATAACTTGAAAAATTAATCATTAATGTTTAGTCCTAAAATTCTTTCTTTGCTGTTTAATGCAAGATATACTTAATTTTTCTGATTTACACCCAGAATAATTTTGCTTTGATCTCTCCTTTCTATTTCCAATGCAATTGTATATATTTTATCCAGATGGAATATTTCAATAGACTTACAGTTCCTTCTCTTATTCTGATTTATGTATGTTGTCATCAATATTATACTTTCAAAAGACTAGGTCTATCATTTTACTAATCTGTGTAAAAACATTTGTGTCCTCGATTACCCACACAATAACATATAATATTCTTTCTTGGCATTTAATTTGCTCAACAGTCTGGCTAGATCTTCCTTTCCATCTTAGCTAAAAAGATTTAATTGTTGCTCACTGATGCTACTATGTCTTTATTGACACATAAGCATCCATCTTAATGAAATAAATTTCCTCACATTTTCTGAGGTCAAAAATTTCTTATAATCTGAATGAGCTAGCAGAAAAGCCACTACTTTAAGGCATCCACTACCTTTGTCTTTCTTTTCATAACTACTCTCACAGTTTATTTGAATTTTGTCCAGTTCTTAACCATTTTTTGTATATATATGTATATATATACACACACACATATACATACATACATATGTGTGTATGTGTTAGGAAATGCTTTACATACAGTAAACTGCACAATTTTGGGTGGATTCTTTTTTTATGTTTTTAATTAATGTTCCAATACAGTTTCTCAGTTTTCCCACCACTACTTTCACCCACCCTACCGACCCACACCTCCCACCCTCAATCCTAGTACCACCTTTGTCTTTGTCCATGGGTCCTTTATAAATGTTCCTTGATGACCTTTCCCCTTCTTTCCCCTGTTACCCCCTCTCCCCTCCCCTGTGCTTACTATCACTTTGTGCTTTACTTCAAGGTGTCTGGTCATATTTTGCTTGCTTGATTGTTTTGCTGATTAGGTTCCAATTATAGGTGAGATCATATAGTATTTGTCTTTCACAACCTGACTTATTTCACTGAGCATAATGCTCTCCAGATCTATCCATGCTGCTGCAAATGATAGAAACTCCTTTCTTTTTGCTATGTAACATTTCATTGTGAAAATGTACCACTGTTTTTTGATCCACTGATTTACTGATCGGCACTCAGGTTATCTCCAGCAATTAACTATAGTAAACTGTGCTGCTATGAATATAGGGGTGGATAGGTTCTTTTGAACTGATGTTTCAGGGTTCTTAGGGTATATTGCCAGCAGTGGAATTGCTTGGTCAAAAGGCAGTTCCATTTTTAATTTTCCAAGGAAATTCCATACTGTTTTCCACAGTGGTTGCACCAGTCTGCATTCCCAACAATAGTGAGCTAAGTTTCCCTTTTCTCCACAACTTCTCCAACACTTGTCATTTGTTGATTTGTTTATGATGGCCATTCTCACTGGCATGAAGTGGATACTCATTGTAGTTTTAATTTGCCTTTCTCTGATGGCTAGAGATGCTGAGCATCCTTTTATATGTACCCAGGCCTTCTGTATGTCCTCTTTGGAGAAGTGTCTGTTCAGGTCCTCTGCCCATTTTTTAATTGGGTTGTTTGTCTTCCTGGAGTAGAGTCATGTGATTTTTTTATATAATTTGGAGATCAAGCCCTTGTCCAAGATATCATTGGCAAATATACTCTTCCATATGGTTGGTTCTCTTTTCATTTTAATACTGTTTTCTTTAGCCATGCAGAAGTTTTCATTTTGATGAGATCACATTTGTTCATTTTTTCCTTTATGTCCTTGTTCTAGGGGACGTATCAATAAAAATATTGCTGTGTGGAATATCTGAGATTTTCCTGCCTATGTTCTCTTCTAGGACTTTTATGGAGTGACAACTTTTATTTAAGTTTTTTTTTTCTTTAATAGATTATGAGTTTATGTTTGTGTATGGCCTAAGTTGGTGGTCAAGTTTTATTTTATTTTATTTTTTGCATGTGGCTGCCCAGATATCACAAAACCACTTATTGAAGAGGCTAATTTTACTTCATTTTATGCTTCTTCCCCCTTTGTTGAATACTAATTGACAAGAGAAACTTCAGTTTATTTCTAGGCTGCCTATTCTGTTCCATTGATCTATGTATCTGTTCTCATGCCAGTACCAGACTGTTTTGATTACTATGGTATTGTAATGTAGTTTGATGTCAGGTATGGAGCTCCTACCTACTTTGTTCTTCTCTCTCAAGATTGCTGTAGCTATTTGTGGTTGATTATGTTTCCATATAAATTTTTGAATTATTTTTGTATATCTGTGAAATATGACATTGTTATTTTAATAGGGATTGCATTGAATCTATAAATTGCTTTGGGTACTATGGGCATTTTGATTATGTTAATTCTTCTGATCCATGAACATGGTATATGCTTCCATTTATTTCTGTTTTCCTTCATTTCTTTCTTCAGTGTTGTGTAGTTTTCTTAGTATAGGTGTTTTACCTCCTTAGTTAGGTTTATCCCTAGTTTCCTTATTTTTCTTGTTGGTACAATACTCTGGATTTTTTTTCCAGTTTCTGTTTCTGATATTTCATTGTTGGTGTACAAGAATGCCTTTGATTTCTGAACATTTGCTTTGTACCACATTGTTCTGCCAAATTCACTTATTGTTGTGAAAGTGGGCATCCTTGTCTTATTTCTGATCTTAGTGGAAAGCTTTAAGTTTTTGCCCATTGAGTATTACGTTGTCTGTAGGTTTTTCATACATAGCCTTTATTATGTTGAAGTATGCTCCAACTATTCCCACTTTACAGAGTTTTTTTTTATCAGAAATGGGTGCTGTACCTTATCATATTGTTTTTCTGTATCTACTGATATAATCATGTGATTTTTGTCTTTCCTTTTGTTTATGTGATGTATTAGGTTTATTGATTTGCAAATATTGTACCATACTTGCATCCCTGGGATGAATCCCACTTGATCATGGTGTATGATCTTTTCAAGGTATTGCTGGATGTGTTTTCCCTGTACTTTGTTGAGGATTTTAGCATCTATGTTCATAAATGATATTGGCCTGTAGTTTTCTTTCTTTGTTGTGTCTTTTTCTGGTTTTGGGATTAGACTGATGCTGGTGTCATAAAAGGTTTTGAGAGTTTTCCCTCTTCTTGGAACTTTTGGAATAGTCTGAGAAGTATAGGGGTTAGCTCTTCCTTAAATATTATGTAGAATTTTCCTGTGAAACCATCCAGCTCAGGACCTTTGTGTGCTGGGAGTTTTTTGATCACTGCTTCAATTTTGTCAGCTGTTATTGGTCTGTTCAGGCTTTCTGCTTCTTTTTCCCTCAGTTTCAGATTATATTTTTCTATAAATTTGTCCATTTCACTCTGGTTTTCAAATTCCTTGGTATAAATATTTTTGTAATAATTTCTTACAATCTTTGTATTTCTGTGATATCAGTTGACATTTCTCCTCCCATTTCTTATTTTATTTATTTCAATCTTTCTTTTTTCTTCATGAGTCTGGTTAAAGGCTTGTTAATTTTCTTTATCTATTCAAAGAACCATCTCCTGGATTTATTGATCCTTTCAATTGTTCTTTTAGTGTCTATGTCATTTAATTCTGCTCTGATCTTGGGAGTTTACATCTTTCTACTCCCTCTGAGCTTTTTTTCCCTCCTACCATTTCTGTAGGTGTAGGGATAGGTTGTTTATTTGAAATGTTTTTGTCTTTTCTAAGTAGGCCTGTATTGCTATGAACTTCCCCCTCAAGACTGCCTTTGCTTTGTTCCATGGGATTTGGACTGTTGTGTATTCATTTTCATTTGTTTCTAGAATCTTCTTTGATTTCTTCTTTGGTTTCATTATAAGTCCATTTATTGTTTAATAGCACGCTTTTTAATCTCCATGAATTTAAATGTTTTTGAATTTTTTCCTAAGTTTGGTTTCTACTATCATGCCCTTGTGGTATAAGAAAATGCTTGATAGAATTTTATTTTTATTGAATTTGTTGAGGCTTGTATTGAGTCCTATCATGTGGTCTGTCTTTGAAAATGTTCAATGTGTATTAGAAAAGAAAGTGTATTTTGCTTCTTTGAGATGAATGGTTATATATATTCTGTTATGTCCATTTGATGTAATGCCTAGTTCAGTTCTACAATGTCCCTGTTTACATCTAGCTTGGAAGATCTATCCATTGTTGAGTGTGGGGTCTTATAATCCCCTAGTATAATTGTGTTGTTGTCTCTCTTTTTCTTGAAATCTTCTGGATTTTTCTTATTTTAGGGTACTCCTGTATTGGGTGAACATATGTTTACAACATTTATGTCTTCTTGATGGATTCTTCCCTTCAGTATTATGAAGTGTCCCACTGAGCCTCTTTTTTTAGCCATGGTTTTGAAGTCTATTTTTTTGTGATACAATATTCTTACATCTGTTTTTTTCCTATCCATTTCCTTAAAATATTTTTTTCCATCTCTTCACTTTAGTCTGTTTAGATTTTTTGTTCTGACATGGGTCTCTTGTAGCCAGCATATGTGCAGGCAGGGCATGTTTTCTTATCCATTCAGTGATTGTCTTTTGATTGGAGCTTTTAATCTGTTTTCATTTGATGTTATTATTGATAGGTACTTATTCATTTCCATTTTACCCTCTTTTCACCTGTGTTTCTCTCTCTCTCACTCTTTTTTCCCTCTTCTTAAAATATCCCCTTTAGCATCTCTTGCAGTGCTTGTTTGGTGGAGGTGTAATATTTAAGCTTTCTTTTGTCTGAGAGTCTTCTTATTTCACCTCCCATTTTAATTGAGAACCTTGCTGGGTAGAATAGTCTTAATTGTGGCTTTTCTTTTCTTTCTTTTCTTCTTTCTTTCTTTCTTTCTTTCTTTCTTTCTTTCTTTCTTTCTTCTTTCTTTCTTTTTGTATATTTCTTGCCATTGCCTTCTGGCTTGTAGTGTTTCTGTGGAGAAGACAGCTGCTAGCCATATTGGGGTTGCCTTCTATGTCATTTCTTGTTTCTCCCTTGGTGCCTTTCAAATTCTCTCTTTGCCTTTGTGTTTTACCCTTTCAATGATGATGTGTCTGGAGTGGACCTTTTGGGGTTCACCTTGATTCATACCCTCTGGGCATCCTGGACTTGTGTGACATTTTCTGTCATCATCTTATGGAAGTTTTCCATCATTAATTTTTTTCAAACAGGTTTTTCATCCCTTGTTCCTCTTCTCCTTATGCTTTTTGTATTATGCAGTTATTATTATGTTTCATGTTGTCCTGCAGTTCCCTTAACCCTTCTTCATTCTTCTTGAGTCTTTATCCTTTGCTTGCTCTTTGTAGGAGTTTTCTTCTACCTTGTCTTCAGCTCACTGATTCGACTCTCTACTTCTGCTAGCCTGCTTTTGATTCCTTCTGGTGTGTTCTTCAATTCAGAAATTTTATTCTTCATTTCTTCTTGGCTATTCTTGATAGTTTTATGTCCTTTTCCATGCTGATATAGTTTGCAGTAAGTTCCTCATACCTTTCCTCTAGTTTTAGGTAATTCTTACTGAACTCATTGACTTTTTAAGTACTTTTTTTAAAAACCAAGTATCTGATAGTTTATTTTCCCTATTTAGCACTCTTTCTGTGGATTCATCTTTTCTCTTTGATAGGAGATTGTTTCTTTGTCTTCCCTATTTTAGGTACTCTTCTTGTTTGTGTTTGCTTCTTAGTTTGATTTGCTTTGACTTCCTATCTTCATGGTGTGACCTTCTATGGTATGAGACCTGCAGGGTTGAGTGGTGAAGTTTCCTTGATCTCCTGAACTTTATGCTCTTGGGATGCACTTTATGCTGTTCATGTTAACTCTTTAGTTATAATTAGTTTTGGATTGTTGTTGGGCCATCCTTTGGTGAGTCCTTCTCTCCTAATGGAGTGTCACTATGCCCATCACTTCTTGTATGCTGTTGTGCAGGTGCACTGTTTTTTCTTTCTGGATCCACCTCTGGTGATGTCAATATGGTGAACCCTGTCTGTCCTTAGGAGACTACCAACAATCTATAGTGTATTGTGGACTCCATCAGTTGTTGATCTAGCCACTCTGTAATAAGCAGTCAGGCTTAAGCACCACAGGGTGAGGTAGAATAATTTCTGTGTGTGAGTTATTTCTTCTCTTCAGGCTAATGCCACTTGGAGAGGAGCTGCCTGCCTGATCATGATGGCTGCAGTATGGGGCATTACTCAGCTACAGAATCCAGGTGGCTGCTCTCTCAGTTCTTTCCCCAAAGTCACCATCATCAGTCTCTCCTCAGTTGTCTAGTCCAGTCTACCCCACTTTGCTGGAGCCAGGCAAAGTGGCTCCAAATGAACATTTATGTGTTGGCTATTTAAAAGGGTCTCTGTGACCCCAGTTGTCTGTCCCTTACACAGACAAACCTTGCCCCTTTTCACTGAATTTATCTGGGTTCTTTTTGGGCTCTGGTACTGTAAGCTGGGAAGTTCTGCTTGGGGTTTAGACCTCATACTGCTCAGAGGGGACCCCCTGGTCACTAAAATATTCCTCTCACACTTCAGCTGTCACCCAGGGGAGCTCAGCCAGCCTTCTCATGTCTGCTCCACACTCTGTACTAGTCACATAGTGGTGAAGATGTTTCATCTGTCTGTCTGTGGTTAAAAAACTTCTCTCCTGCTATTGTTCAGTTGTTAATTCTAGATGGTTTCTCTGCAATTTAGTTGTAATTCCAGATGGTTCTGTGAGGAGATTGGTATCACTTCTACTTACTCCTCTACTATCTTGGATCCTCATGTTTCATGTATGCATACCCAACATTACCCAGAATCAGGGCTGCTATACTGTGCAAATCCAGGAGGCACTATTCTTAATTTTCTATTATTTGTGCTTCAAGGACTCCCATTTCCAAAAATTACATCATTATTGTTGCCATTTGGGTCTGTCCTTGCTGTCTCATTTTTAAACTGGATTGTTTAGGAAGGCCATATACAAAATCCCATAGTCAACATCATATGGAATGTGCAAAACTAAAAGCATGTCCCTTGAGATCAGGAAAAGAACAGTGATGTCCAATCTCACCATTGTTATTCAATGTAGTATTGGAAGTCCTAGCCACAGTAATCAGACAAGCAGAAGAAATAAAAGACATCCAAATGGGAAAAAAAGTTAGTAAAACTGTCATTATTCACAGAGGACATGATATAGTATATATAAAACATTATAGGCTCCAACAAAAAACAAATAGACCTAAGAAATATTTTAGGAAAGTAGCAGGATACAAAATTAATACTCAGAAATTGATGGCATTGTTATACCCCAATAATGAGTGCTATCAGAGAAAGAAATTAAGAAAACAATCCTATTTGCTATTGCAACAAATAGAGATGCTTAGGCACAAATTTAATAAAGGAGGTAAAAGGCATGTACTTGGAAAACTATAAGGTACTAAAGTAAAAAAAATTGAGAAAGATACAAAATAAGGAGAAGTGTATACTATGTTTATGGATCGGAAGAATTAATATCATTAAGATGTCCATACTACTCCCAAAATTTATAGGTTCAATGCATTTTCTATTAAAATACCAATGACATATTTCACAGATCTAGAACAAATATTTCAAATAATTGTATGGAACCAAAACTGACCCCAAATAGCCCTAACTAACTTGAGAAAAAGAACAAAATTGTAAGTACCACAATATCTGTATTAACTATACTATAAGGCCATTTTTATCAAAATGGCCTGGTACTGGCATAAGAACAGGCATATAGATCAATTGAATAGAGTACAGAGCCCAGAAATAAACCACTCTTTTATGGCCAATTAATATTTGACAAAGGAGGCAAAATCATACAATGGGGTAAAGACAGTCTCTTTAATAAATGGTGTTTGGGAGAACTAGACTAGTGCTTCCAAAAATAAATAAATAAATAAAACTAGACCACCAACTCACCCCAAATAACAGAATAAACTAAAAATGAATAAAAGATTTAAATATAAGTTGCAATATCATAAAAACCATAGAGGGAAATATAGGCAGAAAAATTTCAGATATCTCATGTGGCAATGCTTTTGCTGATATATAGCTTATGGAGGGAAACAAAGGAATAAATAAACTGGTGGTACTGCATAAATTAATAATCTTCTGAACAACTAAAGGAACTTTCATTAAAATGAATAAGGAACACACTGTATGGGAGAACATATTTGCCAATAATATTTTTGACAAGGTTTTAAACTTCAAAATGTATAAATAACTCATATGATTTGACTTTATTTTTAGATAATATTTTATCTAGACTAGACTGGATTTTTGCTTTGATTTTTAAAAAATTTGAGAATCTTGAAGAGGCTGGGAATGGAATATTAACTATAATTTAGCAATCCTTTCTCTATATTATCTCTTTTGTCTCACTTTTTTAATATAGACAGAAAAGAAAGGCCAGGTGGCACTTCCAATACATTGCATGAAATCATCATCACTGTAAATCTCCTTTGTAGTCATCAAGCCTCCACTTACAATCTCTTCAAAGTGCTTCCCATCTTTGCCTGCTGTTTCAAAACTTTGCCTGCAAGCTTTCAAAATTTTGTTGTAGCAGCACCACGACAGCAAGTAACAAAATATTTAAGTTATCTCATACTGAATTTAAAAAATCACCCTTAACTTAATGGTTTGAATGAATGATAATTTATCTCTCTCAATTCCTGTGCATCAGGGAGTCATGAGCAGTTCATCTCAGTGGTTTTTATTCAGAGTCTTGAATGAAGATGCAGTTTGACATTTACTGGGGTTGGGGTCATCTCATAAGCTACTGGGTTCACATGTCTGTTGCCTGGGATAGAGACAACTAAACATTAAATAAGTGTTGTAACACCTGGTATTCTCTCTATCTCTATTCTCTCCATGAGGTCTCTATAGCTGGATAAGATAGCTATAATTCTTATATATTCTCTAAATGCTTACAAGATGAATTTTCTGAAAGAGAGAGTCAGGCAGATAACATATTGTCACTTGTGATCCAGAATCAAAAGTCATCCAGCATCACTACTATCATATTCTATTTATCAGGGCAGTAACAGAGGTCATATTGAAGAGGGTATAGACTGCCAAGCTCACTGTTGAAGTGGCAATATAAACTAAAAGAAGAACATGTACCATAAGATGTATATTGGAGTATTTGTCTTTGGAAAATATGATCTACTACATGCACTGGATTCCTTTATTTGACATTTGAATGTTGAAATAGCAGTATTCTTAAAATAAAGCACACTAACTTATGATGCATTTACTTTTAACATAGTAGCATTAAATTTGATTTGTTAGCCATATGTAAAGTTTTGTAAAATAAATTGAGAAATATTGATTCATAATGTTATTTTCATATATCATTGTTAATTTCTTGATTTATGATTATACAGTACTCCATTATTTGAGATGTATTTACTTTATTCAGAAAGAACTTGTAAACAAAAAGAACTTGTAGAAGATCATTTTTTTATCAGAGGCTTTCAATTAATAATTCATTTTAATTATTGAGTTATTCTAATTTCTTGTTTCCTTCTTATGTCATTTTTGATCATTTGTATCTTGAGAAGATTGGCCCATTTCAATTATATCATTTATTGGCAAAATATGTTTATTTATAATATTATCTTGTTCTCTTAATTCCAGTAGATTTTATATTAATAGCCTCCTTTTCATTACCAAAATCAATGATTAATCATTTTCCTGACCAATATACAAAATTGTGATTTTGTGAAAGATTTATTCATTCTAAAGAGAAACCAGTGCATTTCAATGTTCATAGCAGCACAACATACAATATCCAAAGTGCTGGAAGCAACCTAAGTGCCCATCAGTAAATGAATGGGTCAAAAAAACATGGTACATTTACACAATGGAATTCTATGCAGCAGAAAGAATGAAGGAGCTTCTACCCTTTGCAACAGCATGGATGGAAATGGAGAGCATTATGCTAAGTAAAATCAGCCAGGTGGTGAAAGACAAATACCATATGATTTCACCTGTAAGTGGAACCTAATCAATAAGACAAACACACAAGCAAAATATAACCAGAGACATTGAAATATAGAACAAACTGAAAGTAACCAGAGGGGAGTGGGTGGGTAATGGGAGAAAGAATGGAAAGAGCTGTCAAGGAACATGTAGAAAGAACCCATGGACAAAGCCAAAGCAGGGTAGGATTGAGGGTGGGCATGGCAAGGGAAAGTGGTGGGGGGAAAATAAAGACAACTATACTTGAGAAAAAAATAAGAAAATATAATTTTATCAATTTTTGAGAGATGCAATTTTCTTTCTATAGCTTGTTAATTTTCTATTTCAACAATATCCACTTTTTATTGTTTCATTCCTTCTAATTGCTTTAGTGTACATTTTCCTTTTTTACCTTAAAATGGAAGTTTAGATCATTATTTGAGACCCATCCTCTTGTCTAAAATAAGCATTTAAATCTACACATGTCATAAGTGTCACTGTAGCTGAAACCTACATTTTGATATGTCATGTTCTTTTTTTTTTTCATTCAGTTTAAATAAATTTCAAATTTTCCTTGTGATTTTTTCTTTGAGCACTGGGCTGTTTAAATATTTGATTTTAAATGTTTGCATATTTTAGTCATTCTACAAATATCTTTCTGGTTTTGGTTTCTAATTTCATTATTATCAAAAATAAATTCTGGGAGTTCTGGCCAAGATGGAGACATAGGTAGAAACCCTTCACTTCCTCTCATAACCAAAAGGAGGATAACAACCAATCTAAAATCAATAAACAACCAGAAATACCAGAAAATCAAACTGCATGGAACTCTGACAACCAAGGAATTAAAGAAAAAAATAACCAGAACAACCAGACCAATAAGGCTGACTCCATGGGGCAGGTGACTCAGAAAAACCAGGGAGAGGTGGCTGAGGTGTGGGTCTGACTGCCAAGCTTGTTGGAGCTGCACAGCAGGAACTGACTTAAGGGGGAAACTGAGAATCAGAGCTGACTGTGGGCTATGGCTGGGGTTGCCACCATGGGAGATACTTCCAATCTGACACAAGAATCTGTTGGAAAGTACACTAGAGAGGAGCAGGCAAGCTGCATCGCTCCCTCTCTGGCCCCTCCCCCACAGGCAGACCAGAAAAGAGGGTTGCCCTGCCAGGTGAATACCTAAGGCCCCATCCCTTACAACCTATTAGGTGCCCCCAGAAAACGAAATATGGCCCAAATGAAAGAACAGATCAAAACCTCAGAACTAAGCAATGAGGACATTGTCAACCTAACTGAGGGAGAATTTAAAGCCCCTGATAATCAAAATGCTCACAGAACTGATTAAGCTTGGTTGAAAAATGAAAGAACAAATGAAAGATACCCAAAACAAAATAAAGCAAAATATTCAGGGAACCAACAGTGACAAGGAGGAAACTAGGATTCAAAGCAACAATTTGGAACAAAAGGAAAAAAATAAACATCCAACTGGATCAGAATGAAGAAACAAGAATCCAAAAAACTGAAGAGAGGCTGAGGGCTCTCTGGGACAATGTGAAATGTTCCAACATCCGAATATAGGGGTGTCAGAAGGAGAAGAGCAACAACAAGAAATTGAAAACTTATTTAAACAAATAATGAAGAAAAACTTCCCCAATCTGGTGAAGGAAATAGACTTCCAGTCATCCCAGGAAGCTCAGAGAGTCCCAAAGAAGTTGGACCCAAAGAGGAACACACCAAGGCATGTCATCATTAAGTTACCCAAGATTAAGGACAAAGAAAATCCTAAGAGCAGCAAGAGAAAAGGAGACAGTTACCTACAAAGGAGGTCCCATAAGACTGTCAGCTGATTTCTCAAAAGAAACCTTACAGGCAAGGAGGGGCTGGAAAGAAGTATTTGAAGTCTGAAAGGCAAGGTCCTACCTCCAAGATTTTTCTATCCAGCAAAGCTATCATTTAGAATGGAAGAACAGATAAAGTGCTTCCCAGATAAGGTCAAGTTAAAGGAGTTCATCATCACCAAGCCCTTACTATATGAAATGTTAAAGGGTTGTATCTAAGAAAAAAGAAGATAAAAAATATGCATAATAAAATTACAACAAACTCATAACTATCAACAAATGAACCTAAAAGAAAAGAAAAAAAAAACAAAAAGTAAACAAACCAGAACAGGAATAGAATTAGACAAATCGACATCACACAGAGGGGGTTCAGTGGGGAAGGGGAAGGGAAGAATGGGGGGAAAGGTACAGGGAAGAAGAAGCGTAATTAGTAGGCATAAAATAGATGGGGAAAAATAAAAATGGTATAGGAAACAGAGGACTCAAAGAACTTGTATGTACAACCCATGGACATGAACTAAGGAGGGGGGGATGTTGGAGGGTTGGGGGGGAAGGGTGCAGGGGAGATAAAGGAGTAAAATTGTGAAAAGGTATAATAGCATAATCAACAAAACGTTTTAAAAATAAATTATGTGTAATTTCAATAATATTAAATTAATAAGACTTGCTTTATGTTCCATCCACATTCCATTTGTTAACTATTCCTTATTTACTTGAAAAGTATGTGTATCCTGCTGCTTCATGAAATGTTGTACAAGTGCCAATTAGATCAAGTTTCATAATAGTGTTGATCACATCTTCTATATTCTTGCTATTTTTCTTTCTTTAATATCAAAATACTTTTTTATTATTTATTTATTTTATTTTATTTTTAATTACTTTATTATTGTTCAATTACAGTTGACTTCATTTTCTCCCCACCACTTCCCCCCTACCCCAGCCAAACACACCTGCCTCCCTTGCTTCCACCCTCCCCCTGGATTTTGTCCATGTGCCCTTAGTAGTTCCTGAAAACTCTTCTCCCCACTGTCCCCTCCCCCTTCCCCTCTGAGTATTGTTAGATTGTTCTTAATTCCAATGTCTCTGTTTATATTTTGCTCGCCTTTTTCTTTTGCTGATTATGCTGCAGTTAAAGGTGAGATTACATGGTATGTGTCTTTTACCGCCTGGCTTATTTCACTTAGCATAATGCTTTCAATTTAACCATGGTATTGTAAAGGGCAGGAGCTCCTTCTTTCTTTCTGCTACATAGAATTCCACAGTGCAAATGCATGATACTTTTTTGATCCATCCATTTACTAATGGGCACTTAGGTTGCTTCCAGAACTTGGCTATTGTAAACTGTGGTGCTATAAACATTGGGATGCATAGGTTCTTTTGGATTGGCATTCCAGGGCTCTTAGGGTATAATCCCAACAGTGAAATTGCTGGATCAAAAGGAGGTTCCATTTTTAGTTTTCTGAGGCAATTCCATACTGTTTTCCATAGTGGCTGCACCAGTCTGCATTCCAACCAACAGTGCACTACTGTTTCCTTTTCTCCACTCCCTCTCTAACACTTGCTTGTTGATTTGTTTATAATGGCCATTCTGACTGGTGTGAGGTGGTAGCTCATTGTGGTTTTAATTTGCATCAAACTGATGGCTAGTGATGCTGAGCATCTTTTCATATGTGTCTGGGCCCTGTATACGTCCTCCTCGAGAAGTTGTCTATTTAAGTCTTTCACCCATTTTTTAACTGAGTTTTTTGTCTTCCTGGAGAGGAGTCATGTGAGTTCTCTAAGTATTTTGGACATCAAACTCTTGTCTAAGATATCATTGGCAAATATATTTTCCTGTATAGTTGGTTCTCATTTTCATTTTAATGCTGTTTTCTTTAGCCATGCAGAAGCTTTTAATTTGATAAGATCCCATTTGTTTATTCTTTCCTTTATGCCCCTTGCTTGAGGGGATATACCAGTGAAGATGTTGCTTTGTGAAATGACTGAGATATACCTGTTGTTGTTTTCCCCTAGGACTTTTATGGTGTCACAACTTATATTTAAGTCTTTTATCCACCTTGAATTTATTTTTGTGTATGGTGCAAGTTGGTCAGTGACTTTCATTTTTTTTTATGTAGCTGTCCATATCTTCCAACATCATTTGTTGAAGAGCCTATTTTTACTCCATTTTATACTTCTTCCCCCTTTGTCAAATATTAATCGACCATAGAGACTTGGGTTTTGTTTTGGACTTTCCATTCTGTCCCGTTGGTCTATATGTCTGTTCTTATGCCAGTACCAGGCTGTTTTGATTACTGTAGCCTTGTAATACAGTTTTATATGAGGTATTGTGATCCCTCCTGCTTTCTTCTTTTCCAAATTTCTGCAGCTATTTGGGGTCATTTCTGGTTCAATAAAAATTTCTGAAATGTTTGTTCTATAACTTTGAAATATGCCATTGGTACTTTAATAGGAATTGTATTGAATCTAAAAATCACTTCGGGTAGTACGGCCATTTTGATGATGTTAATTCTTCCAATCCATGGGCATGGTACATACTTCCATTTGTTTGTGTCTTCCTTGATTTCTTTCTTCAGTGTTGTACAATTTTGTGAGTATAGGTCTTTAACCTCTTTGGTTAGGTTTTTTCCTAGGTACCTTATTTTTCTTGTTGCTCTATCAAATAGATTTTTTCCCTGATTTCTGTTTCTAATATTTCATTGTTGGTGTACAAAAATGCTTTTGATTTCTGAGTATTGACTTTGTATCCCACATTTTTGCCAACTTCATTTATTAGGTCAGAGTTTTTTGGTGGAGTCTATAGAATTTTCTATGTATATTATCATGTCATCTGCAAACAAGGACCATTTTATTTCTTCCTTTCCAGTTTGGATGCCATTTATTTTTTTATCTTGTCTGATTGCTGTGTCTAGGACTTCCAATACAATGTTGAATACAAGTGGTGAAAGTGGGCAATCTTGTCTTGTTCCTGATTTTAAGTTTTGCACATTGAGTATGATGTTGCTAGTAGGTCTCTTATATGTGGCCTTCATGATTTTGAGGAATTTTCCCTCTATTCCCACTTCACTAAGTGTTTTTATCATAAATGGGGATTGTACCTTATCAAATCTTCTTTTCACATTTATTGATATGATCATTTGATTTTTGTCTTTGCTTTCATTTATGTGATGTATTATGTTTATTGATTTGTGAATATTATACCATCCTTGCAACCCTGTGATGAATCCCACTTAATCATGGTGTATGATCTTTTTAATGTATTGCTAGATGCAGTTTGCCAATATTTCATTGAGGATTTGGCATCTATGGTCATCAGTGATATTGGCCTGAAGTTTTCTTTCTTTGTTGTGTCTTTCTGGTTTTGGGATTAGGATGATGGTTTCATAAAAAGAGTTTGGGAGTCTTCCATCTTCTTCAATTTTGGGGGGATAATCTGTAGAGGATGGTGGTTAGCTCACCCTTGAATGCTTTGTAAAAATCTCCTGTGAAACCCTCTGGGCCAGGGCTTTCATGTGTTGGAAGTTTTTTGATTACCGTTTCAATTGTGTCAGCTGTTATTGGTTTGTTCAGATTTTCTACTTCTTTTTCATTCAGTTTTGGAAGATTATATTTTTCTAGAAATTTGTCCATTTCACCTAGGTTTTCAAATTTCTTGGTATACTGATCTTTGTAGTAATTTCTTACAATTCTTTGTATTTCTGTGGTATCAGTTGTAATTTCTCCTCTTTCATTTCTGATTGTGTTTATCTCGGTCCTCTCTCTAGTTTTCCTGATGAGCCTGCTTAAAGTCTTATTGATTATGTTTATCTTTTTAAAGAACCAGCTCCTGAATTCATTGATCTTTAGAATTTTGTTTTCGTCTCTATGTCATTTAATTCTGATCTGGTCTTGGTTATTTTCTTCCTCCTACTTTTTCTGGGCTGTTTTTGTTGCTCTTCCTTGAATTCTTGTAGTTGAAGGGTTAGGCTATTTATTTGAAATGTTTCTATCTTTTTTAGGTAGGCCTGTATCACCATGAACTTTCCTCTTAGAACTGTCTTTGCTTTGTCCTATAACTTCTGGATTGTTGTGAGTTTATTTTCATTTGTTTCTAGAAATTTTTGATTTCTTCCTTAATCTAATTCTTGACCCTTTCATTATTTAATCACGTGGTATTCAATCTCCCTGAGTTTGAGTGTTTTTTTTTTTTTTCCTTGAGCTTGGTTTATGGTTTCAGTCCCTTGTGGCACAAGAAAATGCTTGATATGATTTCAATTTTCTTGAATTTGTTGAGGCTTGTTTTGTGTCCTATCACGTGGTCTATCTTTGAAAATATTCCATCTGAATTTGAAAAGAATATGTATTTAGCTTCTATGGGATGAAAGGCTCTATATATCAGTTAAGTCCTTTTTCATCTAGGGCATTGTTCAATGCCACAATACCTTTGTAGGTATTTTATTTGGAAGATCTGTCCATTTTTTAACAGTGGGATATTAAAATTCCCTACTATAATTGTGTTGCTGTCAATATCTTTCTTGAAGTCCTCCAAGATTTTCTTTATGTATTTGTGTGCTCCTATGTTGGATGCATATATATTTACAATGTTTACACCTTCTTGCTGGATTCTTCCCTTGAGTATTATAAAGTGACCTTCTCAATCTCTTTTTATAATTCTTTCTTTGAAGTCTGTTTTGTTTGATATGAGTATTGCTACACTGGTCTTTTTTCCTGTCCATTTGCTCAGAATATTTGAATCCAGCCTTTCACTTTCAGTCTGTGTAGGTCTTTTGTTCTAAGGTGGGTCTCTTGTAGGCAGCGTATGTATGGGTCACATTTTCTTATCCATTCAGCTCTTCCGTGTCCTTTGATTGGGGCATTTAATCCATTTACTTTTAAGGTTATTATTGATAAGTACCTATTAATTGCCATTTTTCATACCTGTGTTCCTCTCTCCTCACTGTTTTTCTTCCTGTTCTTAAAGCAAACCCTTTAGCATCTCTCAGAGAGCTGGTATGGAGAAGGTATATTCTTTAAGCCTTCTTTTGTACAGGAAGCTCCTTATTTGGCCTACCATTTTAATTGAGAGCCTTCCTGGATAAAGTAGTCTTGGTTGCAGGCCCCTGGTTCTCATTACATGGAATATTTCTTGCCATTCCATTCTGGCTTGGAACATTCCCCTTGAGAAGTTAGCTGCTGGTGTTTTTGGGGCTCCCTTGTATAGTACTTCCTGTTTCTCCCTTGCTGCTTTCACAATTCTCTCTTTGTAACATAATTTTGCCATTTTAATTATGATGTGTCTTGAAGTAGGCCTCTTTGGGTTCCTCTTGATTGGGACTCCCTTTGTTTCCTGGATTTGTGTGACTTTTTCTCTCTTCAAATTAGGGAAGTTTCCCATCATTACTTTTTCAAAAAGGTTTTCTATCCCTTGCTTTTGGTCTTCTCTTTCTGGTATCCCTATTATATGGATATTATTATGTTTCATGGTATCCTGCATTTACCTTAACCCCTCTTTGTTCTTTCTGAGCTTCTTTTCCTGCTCTTTTTGGGTGTTTCTTTCTACTTTGTCCTCCAGCTGGCTGATCCAATCCTCTGCTTCATCTATCCTGCTTTGATTCCTTCTACTGTGTTCTTCAGTTCAGAAATTGTATTCTTCATTTCTTCTTGGCCCTTGTTGATAGTTTCTATTTTCTTTTTCATGTTGATATAGTGTGCAGTGAGTTCATTGTTTCCCTGTAGTTTTTGGTAAATCTCTGTGAGCTCATTGGATTTCCTTGTAACCATTGCTTTGAGCTCAATATCTGTTAGTTGACTTGCCTCTATTTTGTTTATCATTCTTTCTGAGGCTTTCCCCTTTCCTTTTATTTGGGGATTGCTGTCTTGTGTTCCCATTGTTTGGGAGACTCTTCTTGTTAGTCTCTGCTTTTTCAATTGATCTGTTCTGAGTCCCTGGTTTTATGATGTGAACTTTTATGGTGGAATACTTTTGTGATTCAGTGGTGCAGTCTCCTTGATCTCCTGAGCTCACTGGTCCTGGGCTTTCACTTATGTTGGCTCTATCTATGTCTTTGGGTTTTAATTATTGTGGGGTCTTTCTTTGGTGGGTCCTTCCCCCCATCTGGCTAGCTGAGGGTCACTCCATCCACCATATCTTGTATTCTGTTGTGTGTGTGTGGACAGGTTGTGCTGAAGTTTGTTCTTCTGTACGTACAAAGTTTTGAGGATTTGCTCTTGCTCTTGTTCAGTTGTTTGTTCTGAGTATTCTCCCCACCATTTAATTGTATTTCCAGATAGATCCTGGGTTGACTTAATGTAGCTTCTATTCCCTCCTTTACCTTCTTCTGTTGTTATTTGTTGGTGGTTCCTTCATTGGTACGTTTCCTCTTTCAGCAGGTATCCTTGTGTTCACAGCTTCCACCTTCTCTTTTTTTGTGATAATTTGGAGTGGGAAGGCAAAATGATTTAAGTGTCAGGGTGTATTTTATGGTATTTAAAGTACCAACCTGTATAGAAGTGATAGGAGATCCTTTCACTATGTATAGTGTTAACTGTGATATTTCACCCTACTAGCCCCTTTTTAGAAAGGGTGGAAAGAAGATAAGAAACTTATTGTGGGGGGAAGGTTTGTGAGTTGGATCTAGAAAGCAGTGAACTTGTGGGAGGTCAGATTATGAGGTAAGTGAGAGTGAATAATAGAAAATAGGTGTAGTGTCTGTGAGAATAGAGTTAATCACAACAGTAATAAAGTTCAGGAAACAGTGAAGTGAACTAAGATCTGGATGGGGAGCTGTATAGTATTTACAATTGTATGGAACAACAATTATTTACAATAATAATGGAGCAACAATCATATGACAGTGTATGTGATCTGCGTAACAAGAACAGTAAGTACCTAGAGTACAAGAACCAAGAGTTGTGTTCTGGGGAACATGTGTGAAGTGAAAGATGGTAAATTAAAAATACTCTATGAAAGAGAGAAGAAGAGAAACCAGCGAAACAATGCAAGTTAACAAGTCAAGCAAAGAAGACTAAACAGAGAGAGGAGAAATACAAAATTGCTAATAAAATGCAAGATGTAAAAATAAAGAAAAAATAATACAAATATACAATAACTTACAAGTTCTCTATAGTATTAAAGTGAAATTTGTCTCACTGTCTCTGCTGTTAGGATAACCCTTATTTGGGTCCATCTCTGGTCTTTTCATAGCTCCAGCTTTTATTTTCTCACTTGTGGGAATTTAAAAAAAAAGAAGGAAAGAAGAGATATAAAGATGAAGATAGGAAGAAGGGAAGAAGGAATAAAATAAGTAAGAAGGAAAGAAAGGAAGGAGTTAAAAGAAAAAAATACTTAAAAAAAAGTCTCCTGCTGGCTTCAAACTGTCCAGGACAGTCCTGCTGGGCTTCCTGGCTGCAGCAGGCTGAGGGGAAATTGGTTTTGCTTTTCTTCCTCTTTGAGCTGCAATCTTAGGAGTTGCCCAGTCTTCAGCCAGTTTCCTCAGTTCATTGCTGGATCCCCAGTGCCCTTCTGCTCCCAGCCTAGGCCTTCAGCCCACCAGTTGTGCTGTCCTTGAGTTGCACCAATTAGGGGCATTCACACACCACCTTCTAGCTCTTTGCTGTTCTAGATACTAAGGACTCTCAGCACCCCTTCAAGCTAGTTCAGCCTCCACACTCAGTTCTAAGTCTTTCTGGGGATTGCTGACTCCCTGTGAGCCCTGCAGTCCTCCTCTGCAGTGGCATCTCCACCTTCCTCTAAGAGAGCCAGTTGGCCCTGCAAGGCAGGGGTGCAGCTGTGGCTGCCACTGCAGATACAGGTACATGCCTCCTCTGCTGCTTCCCCTGATGCCCAGGCACTGGGTGCGTGGTGTCTCTGGTCAATCAGTCACACTCCATCCAAGACCTGTGGTTGTGGCCATAAGGGCAGCTGCTGGTCTTGCAGGGGCAGGCACGCTCCCTTCTGGTGCTTTAGGTGTGAACACTTGGTCTCTGCTACTGGGGCAGGATGAGCAGCCGCCCATCCTTCAGGTTCAGGTGTTGTGTGCTCTCCTTGGGGCTTCTAGTGTGAGCACAGGGCCTTCCATGCCACCTCAGGAGCACCACGTGTCTGGGCAGGGTTAGGGGCCCAGAATCTGGGGGACTACTGCAGGGGAATTCCCCAGTCACCGAGTGCCTCTTTTTTCATTTTTTAAAAAATTCCTCCTGCTCAAGCCTATTGCTCCATACAAGGGCCTGATCTCTCACACAGCCCAATTCTCCAACCAGACTGGGGACTGACTATCTGAGTCAGGGTCTGTCAGTGTTCCACTCTCCCCAACCAGCGTCCACAGTCTCAGTGGGTGCACACAGCCCCTGTGTTGTGTTTACCACTTCGTCCTTATTGCTTCCCTGTGACTTCAAGCAACCAGGTCTCTTCTGGTGCTGCTCAAACTATGTTTGGCAGGGGGTGGAGCTGTTGACCCGGCTCTCTCCCAAGAATCCTGCAGCAGACCTGGCAGGTGTCGGACCTGGGGCTGCAGCTGCCCTGGTCCCCAAGGTGCACCCAGGGACTTTATTGTCCTGAAGCACTCTCTTCACCATCTGATTTTTCGATACCTTCAACAATATTTGGTCTCCAATCTTCATACATGCTGGGATACTGTTGGCTGTTCGCTCTTTTCCTCAGAAGATTGGCTAGGTGTTTCACCCATATGCAGTGGGAAGTGGACTCCGCTCCCACCTATCTCACCACCATCTTCTATCTCTCTCTATTTTTTCTTTTGGTTTAATTTTTAAATTAATAATTGATAGAAGAGTTAATATTTCTAACTACAATTACAGATTGTCTATTCATTCCTTTATTCTCTCACTTTTTGTTTCATGCATTTTTATTTTGTAAGATGCACAAATATGTCTCCTTAAATAATTGACTATTTTTTCATTATGAAGTGTCCTTTTTTATTTTGGGCAATAGTCCATGCTTTCAAACATGTATTTTGTAGCCACTCCAAAAACATATATTTTGAGCTTTTTTGTGATTAATGTTTGGATGTTGTATCTTTACCCATCATTTTTCTGTTAACCAATTGTCTCCTTATACTTAAGATGAAATTCTTGCCAAAGCCATATAGTGGGACCATTGCAGGTGTAACTCAGTTGGAGTATCTCAGGGAAATGGAGTTACTCAGGCTTTCTCATCAGATGTCCGGGTGACTAGCTTGGCAGTGTTCCTGTGGCATTGAGTGAGGGCTCACATTCATAGAATGAAGTTCTATTATATAACTGAAGGTCAGTATTGGCACCTTGCTGGCTTTGGGTGCATTTAGTATATAAGGAAGTTGGGACTTTCTCCGGAGTGACTCATGGCTTGTGGTACACATGGATCACCCCACGCCAGAATAAAAGTGCGTCAGGTATCCCCACAACTCAGTGTATTTTCTTCCATCTGCCAGAGTCCCTTATGAACCTGCATGGCCTTGAACAACTGCAGGACAATCTCTCATAAATCAAAAGGTCACAGTTCAATTATTGGTCAGGGCACATGCCTCGGTTGTGGGTCTGATCCCTGGTTGTGGCATGTACAAGGGGCAACTGATCAATATTTCTCTCTCACATGGATCTCTCTTTTCCTCTTTCTCCCTCCCTTCCTATCGGTATGAAAATAAATAAGAATGTCCTTAGGTGAGAATTTTATATATATATATATATATATATATATATATATATATATATATAGAGAGAGAGAGAGAGAGAGAGGTTTTGTTTTGTTTTTCTAGTCTGACAATCTCTACATTAAATTAGAATGCTTAATTCACTTATATTTAAAATAATCATTGACAAAGTGGTTTTATTTCTACTCTATTATCATTTTTTTCTATTTGTTCTACCTATCTTTCTCTCTTCCTTTTTCCTGTTTGTGTTTGTTGAATTACATTTTTTCTTTTCTTTTTTTTTCCATTGCTTCTTTTGGACAGTGTTCTTTGTGTTGTCTTCGTGTTAGTTTCATTTTATCATCACTACTGTCTCATTAGCTCTATACTTTTGTTTTAATTTTAGGGATTGCTCTGTGACTTGAATATGTAGTTAACTTGTAAAAGTCTACTTCCAAATTAATACATTATATAGACTTCACATATAAGGTGATAAACTTGTAACACTATGCTTTTACTATGTCTCTTCCCCTACATCATTATTATTACAAAATTTACTTCACCCGTTATAAACCACATAATTCATTGTTATTATTTTGTTTTAAATATTCAAATTTTTAAATAAAATTTTAAAGGAGAAAATGTTTTTAATGTTTACCCACATATTACTCCCTTTTACTGTGTTCATTTCTGTGTATAATTAAAATTCCCATCTGGTGTTAGTCTCCTTCCACCTGAAGAACCTAATTTGACAATTCTTTCAGTGCAGGTCTGTGGAGACAATTTCTTCTAGGTTTTGTTTATTTTTAAATGTCTTTTTTTCAGTTTCATTCTTTAATAATGTTCACTGGGTATACAATTCTAGTATTTCATGTTATTTTTAAAATAATTTTAAAGATATCACTCTAACGTGTTTTAGCTTGCACTGATTTCTGATAAGAAATATAATCCTTTTGTTTATTCCCTTGACTTATGATGCATTTATTCTTTCCTGCTTCTTTTAATTTTGGATGGGCATTGGTTTTCAGCAATGTGATTATGATAGCTCTATAAGTGGCTTGCATGTATGTGTATGTGGCTATTTAACCTGCTTGAAATTTACTAAGAACTTTATATAAATATTATATTATTTATTATTATATAATTATTTACCCTGTACTATATAACATAATAATATTTTATGTATAATATATAATCATATAACATATATCACATACATTATATAATATATAATTGTATATTACATATTGTGTCTTATACATTGCACATATTATAATATACAATGTATAATGTATGCATGTAATATGAAACATATTATAATATAATGTAACATATAGTATATTATATAACACACATATATGCATATACACATTAAACAATGCACATACATATTGTATACGCATATACACATATGTAGGCGTATATACATATATCCACAAGCGCATATAATATACAATACATATGTGCACATATACATGCATGCACATACATACACACATACATGTATATGTGCATATACATGCATATATACATAGATATATACATGAGTACATATACGTATTATATATAATATAATACAAATCTCATAAATCATATATTATGCATATATGTGATATATAATGTCACATATATGTTATGTTATATGCTATGCATATGTCATATATGATATATCACACATAAGCAATATAATATATTTATACCATATGATATATTATATAATTATATTATATAGCTGCATATAATATAATTATAACGTTATACTATATACTATATAGTTATATATAATATATAATCACATTTAATTATATATAAATATGTATTTTATATAATTATATGTTATATATAAATATGTATCTTATATAATTATATGTTATATATTCTATATAATTATGTATTATAACAACTTCTCTGAGCTGTTACAATTTGGGGCTATTTTTTCAAAATATGTTTTCTGATCCAATTTAGCTTTCTCTCCTTCTGGAACTCTAATGGTGTGTGTGTGTATGTGTGTGTGCACACGAACGCTCATTTGATTCACATGCTATGGAGCCTTTCATTTACTTTTTCAGCATTTGTATTTCATATGCTTTCCTTTGGGTATTTCCTACTGCCATAATTAAGATTTTCTGGTACTTTTTCCTAGAGTGTACAATTTATTGAAATGCATAGCTAGTGATATTTTTATTTCATATATTTAATTTTTTAAGATCTAGAATTTCCATTAAAATTTTCTACAAATTCTATTTCTTTGCTGAGCTTCTTTGTCTGAATTCTCATAGTACCCATCATTTTCTTTGTTTTTGTTTGCTAAGTAATTACAACATTTTTATCACTAAGGTCTGTTTTAATGACTTTGGAAAAATATACCAATGATTCTAGGCCAGTTTTTGTTTTTCTTTTTGTATGTCTATTAATTAAAATAAAATTATTGCCTATATTGTGAATGTTACTTTGTTTAAAGCTAAGATATTTTTCACACAAGTATGGGTTTTATCCTGGCCAACAGTTAATTTGCTAATAATTCTGCTTCATTTTTGAATAATGTTAAAGTATTGTTAGGATGTTTGTAAGTAATTCTTATAGAGATAGAATACTTAAACTTTTAAACTGATGTTCTGAAGTCTCATAGATGCCTGTTTTTTCCAATGCAGTCTCTGCGTACTGCATATTATTGGTCTACTAACTAAAGGAGATGCCTACATGCATTTCAATGTTGTTTTTCCAGCACAGTTCCATCCTATGTTTTATTATTTTCCTGAAAATTGCAGCCCATCAGCACCACTGAACACTGATTTGTTCATAGTCACCTGTGTGACAATTTGTTTTCCTGCTCAAACACCAAATTTCTGTATTGTTTCTAGGAAGTACCGAGAAATGAAAAGCTGGACCAATCAAGGAACTCACTTCATGTGTTTTTATTCTCTGAAAGATCACAATCCTGTATGGTCTGTGCTCTTTTTAATAGTTGTTTATGGTGGCAGGGTTCTTCTGATATGAGTTACTCTGTCATGGCAAAAAAGCAGAAGTTGCTTTTAAGATTTTATTTTGCATTGTAGTTATTATTGTATGCGCCTCAGCTTGAAGGCAGAGTTAGGCATTGTTCACCTTTGTTTTTCTTCTGAGCATCGTACACAGCCTGTATACTATTTGTTATGTTATTCATTTAATTTTATTAAGTATTCAACCATTAAATACTTTGAATAAATAATTTAAATTATGAAATAAAACATGGCAGGAATTTTAGTAACAATTTAAAGACCTTAGAATTCATTATACTTACTAATCTTTTTCATTCACTAATCCTTTTATATTCTGCAACAATCATCAGAATATCTGTGTTACTAATTTTCCCTTTTTCTCCCTGGTAATTCAATCCTTCCACTATGATTAAAGAGCATATGAAAAACTAAGAAACATGGAGAAAACAATTGCCAACTGTAGGGAACCAATCTACCTGGTAATGGCAGTTGTAGCTAAGTCCTATGGGAAAGCCCATAGGTGCATGGTGGCAGGCAGGAGCCAAATCCCATGGCCTGGTTCTCCTGTGGGAAATCAGGCCTGCATTTGTGACTTGCTCTTGCTGAAACTTTCTCACCCTGAATTGAAGCAGCAAATGCTTACTTCATATCTTTAAAATAACTTCCTGAATTCTGTGCTAATTCTCCCAAGGACTAAAGTGTAACCAGACCAATTACTCATAGTTTCCTTGCATTTGCAACATTTTTTCCTTGTTAATCTGTAAGAAATAATCAGTAACATCCCTTTGGTTGCTATCTGTAAAAAGTAATTACCTAAAGCAAACCTAAGCATAATGAATGAGAACCTTTTTGGATGTACACTATTAGAAAGCCAATAAAAGCCTGTCAAGGTAAGGGTCGGAGTGCTCTCCCCTTGAGAGAGTGGCCATGCCATCCCTTTTTCTCCACAGGATTTGGTAGTCCCTTTGAATTTGTGTCATCTCATCCATAACGCCAGGGATACTGTGGCCTGGTGTCTGCATCAAGCATTTAGTAGTGTGAGTATTTATTAGGAGCCAATTGGAACATTCTTTTTTATCTTTTGTGCTCTTTTTTATTGTTGTTCAAGTACAGTTGTCTCCATTGTCTTCCCACCACTCTCTCCTGCCCAACCCACCCCCACCTCCCACCCTCAATCCTACCTCCCTTCGGGCTTTGCCCATGAGTCCTTTATTTTTAGGTTATTTTTCTTTATAGGTTCTAAAGTCCAACTTGAATCATTGGGCATGGTCACACAGGCCAAGCCAACAGTACTGATGACTGAGGTATGTCAGTGGTCATGGAAACCCTGATGGAAAAAGATCAACACAATGCAACACACATTTTCTTTTTTAAGAGGGTTTTATTTATTTTTAGGGAGAGAGGAAGGGGAGGAGAAAGAGAGGGAGAGAAACATCAATGTGGGGTTGCCTCTCACATGGCCCCTACTGGGAACCTGGCCTACAATCCAGGTATGTGACCTGACTGGGAATCGTACTAGTGACCCTTTGGTTCACAGCCCGTGCTCAATCCACTGAGCTACACTAGCCAGGGCTAGAACACACATTTTCATGTAATAGTGCCCAATTAAAAAATTACTGCACCTAAACATAATGATTTTTCCTTTAGTCTACTAAATGTACTTTATTTTCTCATTTTAAAAAAGATTCTTGATCTTATCAATAGATTGAAAGGCCAGAAGACAATGTAGTTTCATATTACATAATAGATAAAAAAGTGATTGAGCTGTCAGTAAGCAATATTTAATTTCTTTTTTTAAACATTTTATTTATCTTTAGAGGGGAAGGGAAGGAGAGAGGGAGAGAGGGAGAGAAACATCAATGTATGGTTGCCTCTCGTGCATCCCCTGCTGGGAACTGGCCTGCAACCCAGGCATGTGCCCTGACTGGGAATTGAACTGTGATCCCGTGGTTCACAGGCCTGTGCTCAATCCACTGAGCTACACCAGCCAGGGCACAATTTTTAATTTCACTCAATTAAATTATTTAGACAGTTCTCCTGCCTTCTGATTTTTTTTCTCATCTACTTGTACAGTTTGCTAATTATCATATCTGTGTAACTCCTATGGTCTCTTTTTTCATGTCTGAAGAATACCACAACATTTTGCAGATCATGCTCATTCCACATGTCCCCTAACTTACCGAGACCACACTAGTGTTTATTTAGTCAGCTCTCATTAACTTTCTTGTAAATTTCCTACAGCAATTACCTTTTATGTTTGTGCTATCTCCTGAATCCTGAGGTCACATTTTCTACTACCAGCTAAAATATATCCTTTATCATAGTGGATGTTGCACTAAAGTTATTACAAGTCTTGTCTCTCAAGGTATATATTTTTTATTTTGACATCCTTCATAACAGCAAGTGCATGTATGGACCAGTGCAACTTACAATCATTTTCATTTCAAATGCTTTCCATAAAGCACTTTGCTCAAAACTTGCACCCTGCTTAGAGTCCTGCAATCTACAATCAGTCTGGAATTATGCATTGTGTCATCTGTCTCCTCTAAAGTCTGCTGGCTACAAAAGAGCTAAGACATACTAATGGATTAATATGAAATATTTCCAAAGGTAGACTAATTACATTTAACAGGGACTCTGGGTGATAAGGAGTGACTAGCTTCTAAAGAGTTTCTGACTGAATGGCAGGCTGGTAGGGTGATATTTGGGGGCTGATAATGATTTTCAGCACCTCACAAATCACACCATGTAAATAGCTGATAAGTTTATCTATGTCTGGGAGAGAACATTGGAGATCCACTTAAAAATGTACCATGAACCCACTCACAAATTTACTGTGGTCTTCTAATTATTTGAACGTGAGATTCCTAAGAATAACATGTAATAAGATCTATAGGGTTCACCCATCTCCAGTTTCACAGGAATCTGATAACAGTTCACCAATTACATGAATCTAGATTCATACAAAATATTAAAAAAAAATTTAAAGTATATTTATTTATTTTTAGGGAGAGGGGAAGGGAAGGAGAGGAGAGGGGCAGAGATATCAATGTATGGTTGCCTTTCACACGCCCCCTACTGGAGACCTGACCTGCAACCTAAGTATGTGTCCTGACTGGGAATTGAACTGGTGACTGTCTGGTTCACAGCCCACACTCAATCCACTGAGCCACACCAGCCAGGACCATACAAATATTTTAAAATCTAAATCATATCTTCAACTTTTCTCATTATGAATAGAAACATTAATAGAAAATATAAAGAGGGATCTCTAGTAGCCAGGTGGGATATTAATATTTTGATAACACTCCATCTTTTCCTTTAATTGCAGCTTTACCTCTGTCTCTAGATTATGTAACCAGTTTCACAAAAAATAATATTTTTTGCAATAATAAGTTTTTTAACCCTGATATGAAGGATGCAGTAGAACCTCAATATTGTACTACAGAAAAATAAACATTTTATTGCTTTAAGACCTTATAAAATTCACCCCCTCTCCAATAAAAAATAAAGACATGTTTTCCAAAAATCTTTTGATTTGGAAGACAAAGTGGAATGATTTTTTTTTTCTTTTCTTTTGATAGAAGAGATGGAGTGGTGCTGATGGTGGTGGTGGCTCCTCCATTATTGCAGATATGTATGTCACATAAAAACAAAAATAACACAATGTATGTTTCCTCTACACACACACACACACACACACACACACACACACACACACACAGATTTCTAGCAGTTAATGCATTATGTAAGATAATCTTAGTGATAGTAAGTAATTTAATTCAGAAAATCCAGGCAACTCTTCCTTTGGACCTATTGAAGTCTATTTTGTATAAAAATAACATTGCAGGGAATCAATATGATTGGCAGATGGTGACACTCATAATGTTATAATAGCTCAAATAAGTCTACTTAGCTCACCTTATTTTCCCAAATGTTGTGTTAGTTTTATTAAAATTAAAAGTATGGGCCCTGACTGGTGTGGGTCAATGGATTGAGTGCCAGACTGAAAAGCAAAGGGTTTCCAGTTCGATTCCTAGTCAGGGCACAGGCCTGGGTTGTAGGTCAGGTCTCCAGGAGGGGGATATATGAGGGGACAACCATACATTGATGTTTCTCTTGCTTTCTCCTCTCTTCCTTCCCCTCTCTCTAAAAATAAATAAATAAAATCTTTAAAAAAATAAATGTATGGGTTTAGTGAGCAATAGAAATTTATATGCCATCATTTAAGAAAATGATTAAAAAAAACCTTTAAGTATACTTCAGAAAGTAACTACATAGTTTAAAAATAGAGCTAAATGTCTCACTAAGAAACAAGTACATGAAAATATGCTCCATGAGCAGGAATTATATAGTTTTCATTTTTGTATGACTTTGGGAATATTGAGGAAACCTCAGCAAAATTAATAGATAGTCTTATCAATATAAAGAGAATCTGGATATTTGTTTAAAATGAAATGAAATAAAACAAACATGAAATCATAAAACTTTATACACACACCCACAATGAAAGTATTTCATTAAGGCACTTATAATATCATCATTATATTATCACTATTATTATAATATCATCATTGTAATATCATCATAATATCAAATTATAAGGCACTTATAATTTAATAGTTTGTGTATTTTATTTATAAATGTATTATTTACTTTTTCCTCCTCAAAGTATAAAATGAAAAAATTAAAATGTGGGTTAAATCTGAAAAATAACAAAGAAATGAGCCCTAGCTGGTGTGGCTCACTGGATTGAGTGCTGGCCTGCAAACCATGGGTCACTAGTTTAATTCACAGTCAGGGCACATGCCTGGGTTGTGGGTCAGATCCCCGTTAGGGGGCATGTAAAAGGCAACCACAAATTGACATTTCTCTCCCTTTCTTTCACCCTCCATCCCCCTCTGTTTACAAATAAATACATAAATCTTTTAAAAACAGAAAGACAGAAATGAAGGAAAATCAAGCAGATGAATTTATTCAGTTACTCATTCAATCATTCAACACAGCTATTGAGTACTGACTATGTAAAAGGCACTTCATGTTATTAATGTAGGATCTAACATAAATTCTGATAATAAGAGCTTATATTTTTTATTTCTTAATAAATACTTTTAATTTTTATTGCTGTTCAAGTAGAGATTTCTGACTTTTGCTCCCATACCTCCCCACCACTCCACCCTTTTCAACCTTCCTCCCTGTTTCCACAACCCGCCTTGTTATTGTTTATGTGTACTTTATAGTTGTTCCTGTAAATGCTTCATCCTTTTCCCCCACTATCCCTTCCCCTCTCCCATCTGGTTACCGTCAGCATGTTCCCAATTTCAATGTCTTTGGTTATATTTTGCTTGCTTATTTTGTTTCATTGATTAGGTTCCAGTTAAAGGTGAGATCATATGATATTTGTCTTTTACCACCTGACTTATTTCACTTATCCTAGTGCTCTCCAGTTCCATCCACGCTGTCACAAAGGGTAAGAGCTCCTCTTTCTTTCTACTGGATAGAATTCCATTGTGTAAATATACCATAGTTCTTTTATTCATTCATTTACTGATGGGAACTTAGCTTGCTTCAAACATTTGGATATTATAAGTTGTGCTGCTCTGGACATTAAGGTGCATAGGTCCTTTTGGATTGGTGTTTCAGTGCTCTTAGGATATAATCCCAGCAGTGGAATTGCTGGGTCAAAAGGCAGTTCTATTTTTAGTTTTCTGAGGAAATTCCATACTGTTTTCCACAATGGTTGCATCACTCTGCAATCCCACCAACAGTGCACTAGGGTTCCCTTTTCTCCACAACCTCTCCAACACTTGCCATTTCTTGATTTGTTTATGATGGCTATTCTCACTGGTGTGAAGTGGTATTTCATTGTGGTTTTTATTTTCAACTCTTTGATGGCTGGCAATACTGAACACTTTTTCATAGGTATGTGGACCCTCTGGATGCCCTCTTTGTGAAGTGTCTGTTCAAGTCCTATGCCCATTTGTTAATTGGGTTGCTTGTCTTGTTAGAGTGGAGCCATGTGAGTTCTTTGCATATTTTAGAGATCAAACCATTGTCTGAGGTATTATTGGCAAATATGTTTTCCTATAAGGTTGGTTCTCTTTTCATTTTAATGCTATTTTCTTTAGCTCTGCAGAAGCTTTTTATTTTGATGAGATCCCATTTGTTTATTCTTTCCTTTATTTCTCTTGCTCTAGGGGACATGCCAGTGAAAATATTTGTGTGTGGAATATCTGACATTTTCCTGCCTATGTTCTCCTGAAGGACTTTTATGGTGTCATGACTTATATTTAAGTCTGTTATCAACTTTGAATTTATTTTTGTTTATGCTGTAAACTTGATGGTCAAGTTTCATTTTTTTGCATGTAGCTGTCCAGTCTCCCAAAACCATTTGTTGAAGAGGATATTTTGCTCCATTTTATGTTATTGCCCCCTTTATCAAATATTAATTAACCATAGAGAATTGGGTTTATTTTTGGACATCCTATTCAGTTCCATTGGTCTATGTGTCTGTTCTTATGCCAGTACCAGGCTGTTTTGATTATAGTGGCCATATAATACAGTTTGATATCAGGTATTGTAATCCCACCTACTTTATTCTTCTTCCTCACAATTGCTGCAGCTATTCAGGGTAAATTATAATTCCATGTAAATTTTTGAAGTGTTTGTTCTATATCTCTGAAATATGCTATTGTTACTTTAAAAGGTATTGCATTGAATCTATGAATTGCTTTGGGTAGTATGGACATTTTGATGATGTAAATTCTTTTGAGCCATGAACATAGCATATGTTTCTGTTTGTATCTTCCCTAATTTCTTTCTTCACTGTTATGTAGTTTTCTGAATATAGGTCTTTTACGTTCTTGGTTGGATTTTTTCCTAAGTATTTTATTTTTCTTTTTGCCCTATGAATGGGAATTTTTCCTGATTTCTGTTTCTGATATTTCACTGTTGACGTACAAAATTGCTTTTGATTTCTGAATATGACCTTGTATCTTGCTGCTTTGCCAAATTCATTCATTAGGTTGAGCATTTTTTTGTGGAGTCTATATGCTTTTCTACATATTCTCTCATGTTATATGCAAACAATGACAGTTTTATTTCCTCTTTTCCAATTTTCATGCTCTTTATTTCCTCTTCTTTTCTGATTGCTCTAGCTAGAACTTCAAATACTATGGTTAATAGAAATGGTGAAAGTGGAAAACCTTGTGTTTTTCCCAATCTTAGCAGGAAAGATTGTAGTTTTTGCCCATTGCGTATGATGTTGGCTGTCGGTCTCTCATATATGGCCTTTACTATGTTGAGGAATGCTTTCTCTGTTCCCACTTTGCTGAGTGTTTTTATCAGAAATGGGTATGGTACTCTATCAAAAGCTTTTTCTTTATCTATTCATATGATCATGTGAATTTTGTCTTTGCTTTTGTTTATATGCTGTATTATGTTTATTGATTTGCAAGTATTGTACCATCCTTGCATCCCTGGAATGAATCCATCTTGATCATTTCATATGATCTTTTTAATATATTACTGGATGTGGTTTGCCAATATTTCTTGAGCATTTTAGCATCTATCTTCATCAGCAATATTGGCCTGAAGATTTTTTCTTTGTTGTGTCTTTATCTGGTTTTAGGATTAGGATGATGCTGGCAAAATAAAGAGAGTTTGGGAGCCTTCCATCTTATTGTATTTTTAAGAATAGTCTGTAAAGGATGGAGATTAATTTTTCCTTTAATGCTTTGTAGAATTCTCCTATGAAACCATCAGGTCCAGGGCTTTTGAGTTGGGAGTTTTTTTATTACTGCTTCAATTTCATCAGCTGTTATTGGTCTGTTCTGGCTTTCTGCTCCTTCATTCAGTTTTGGAAGATTATATTTTTCTTGAAATGTGACCATTTTACCTAGGTTTTCAAATTTCTTGGCATATAGTTCTTCATAGTGATTTCTTAAAACCCTTTGTATTTCTGTGGTATCAGTAGTAATATTTCCTCTTTCATTCCTGATTGTGTTTATTTGGGTCCCCTCTCTTTTTTTCTTGATGAGTCTGCTTAAAGGCTTGTTGATTTTGTTTATCTTTTCAAAGAATCAGCTCCTGGATTTATTGATCCTTAGAATTGTGCTTTTAGTCTCTATGTTGTTTAATTTTGCTCTGATCTTGGTTATTTCCTTCCTTCTATTTTCTCTGGGCTGTCTTTGTTGTTGCTCCTCAAGTTCTTGTAAGTGTAGGGTTAGGTTGTTTATTTGAAATGTTTCTATCTTTTATAGGTAGTCCTGTATTGCTATGAACTTCCCTCTCAGGACTACCTTTGTGCCCATAAATTTTGGGTTTTTGTGAGTTCATTATCATTTGTTTCCAGGAATTTTTTATTTCTTCCTTGATCCCATTCTTAACCCAAACATTGCTTAATGCTATTCAATCTCCATGAGTTTGAGTGGTTTTGAGTTTTTTCCTTGGGCTTAAAGGTTTCTAGTTTCAGGCCCTTGTTGTCTGAGAAGATGCTTGATATGATTTCAATTTTCTCTAATTTGTTGAGGCTTTTTTTGTGTACTATCATGTGGTCTATCTTAAAGTATTCCGTGTGTATTTCAAAAGAATGTGTATTTTAATTCTTAAGGATTATACATATATATATATATATATATATATATATATATATATATATATTCAGTCATCTATTTAATCTAAGACATTGTTCAGTGCCACAATATTTTGTTGATATTTTGTTTGAAGATCTATCCATTTTTGACAGTGCAGTATTGAAATCCCCTACTATAATTGTGTTGTTGTCAGTACCTTTCTTAAAGTCCTCCAAGATTTTCTTTATGTATTTGGGTGTTCCTATGTTGGGTGCATATATATTTACAATGGTTTTGTCTTCCTGATGGATTCTTCCCTTGAGTATTATGAAGTGACCTTCTGGGTCTCTTTTTATGGCCCTTGTTTTGAAATTTATTTCCTCTTTTATAAGTATTTCTACCATGTTTTTTTCCTGTCCTTTTGCATGGAATATTTGTTTCTAGCCCTTCACTCTCAGTCTGTGTATGTCTTTTGTTCAGAGGTGGGCATCTTATAGGCAGCATATATGTGGGTCATATTTTATTATCCATTCAGGTCACCTATGTCTGTTGATTGGAGCCTTTAATCCATTTACATTTAAGGTTATTATTGATAGGTACTTATTCATTGTCATTTCACTCCCTTTGTACCTTTGTTCCTTTCTATCTCACTGTTTTTCGTCCTCTTCTTAATGGAGTCCCTTTATCATATATTGCATTTCTGGTTCAGTGCAGGTACATTCATTAAAACTTCTTTTTTATGAGAAGCTTATTTGGCCTTCCATTTTAATTTAGAGACTTGCTGGATAGAGTAGCCTTGGTTGGAGGCCTTGGTTTTCATTACTTGAAATATTTTTTCCCATTCCCTTGTGCCTTGGAGCATTTCCACTGAGAAGTCAGCTTCTAGTGTTATCAGGGCTCCCCTGTATGTTACT
The DNA here is from genome assembly GCA_004027475.1 of Anoura caudifer. Classification (NCBI taxonomy): domain Eukaryota; kingdom Metazoa; phylum Chordata; class Mammalia; order Chiroptera; family Phyllostomidae; genus Anoura; species Anoura caudifer. The sequence continues at coordinate 56,342 of PVKU01004671.1, forward strand.
TCCTTTTTCTCCATTGCTGCCTTTAAAATTCTCTCTTTGTGTTGGAATTTTGCAATTTTAATTATGATGTGTCTTGAAATGGGCCTCTTTGGGTTCCTCCTGATTGGGACTCTGTATTTCCTGGATTTGCATGAATTTTTCTCTCCTCAAATTAGGGAAGTTTCCCATCATTACTTTTTCAAAAAGGTTTTCTATCCTTTGCTCTTCTACTTCTCTTTCTGTTATCCTTGTTATATGGGTATTATTATGTTTCATGTTGTTTGTAGCTCCGTTATCACTTGTTTCTTCTTTCTGAGTCTCTTTTCCTTTCCTTGCACTTTATGAGATTTTTTCCCATGTTGTACTCCACCTTGCTGATTCAATCCTCTGCTCTATTCAGTCTGCTTGTAATTCCTTGTAGTGTGTTAAATTTTTATTTTGATTTTTTTTTTCATTTCTTCATGGTATTTGTATATAGTTTCTATTTCATTTTTCATACTGTTATAGTTCTCACTTAGTTCCTTGTAGTTGTCTGTGAGTCCCTGGAGTATCTTTATAACCATTATTTTGAATTCTATATCTGATAGTTTTGTTACCTCCATTTTATTTAGCTCTTTTAGTGGGGAATCTTCCATTCCTTGTGATTGCATGTTCCTTTTTTTGTCTCCTCCTTTTAGGTGACTCTTTTTGTTTGTTTCTGCACTTTGTGGTGTTTTGCTTTGCTAGCTGTCTTTGTAAGGTGAACTTCTAAGGTAGGAATTCTATGGGGTTCAGTGGTGTGGTCTCTTTGATCTCCTTGTCTGGACACTGTGGGTTTTCCCTTTCTTCTGTTTGTGGGGACTGTCTTATTGTACTTGGGTTTTTACCTTTTGGTGGTTCCTTTGTTGGTGGTTTCTCTTCTCCAGCAGGTATATTGATGTTCACAGCTCCCACCTATTCTTGGATGTGATCAATGGCAGGAGGTAGGCAAAATGAATTAAGACAGCAGAAGAGTATTTTGTGGAATTTAAACTATCAGCAAGTAGAGAAGGGATAGGAGATTTTTTGGATAAGTACAGCATTAACTGTGATATTTCACCCAAATAGCCACTTTTTATGAAGGATGAAAGAGAGATAAGCCTCTTTTTAGAGGGGAGGATTGTGAGCTGAATCCAGAAAATGCAGCACTTGTGTAAGGTTAGATGATGAGATATAGTGATAGTAAATGGTAAAAAGTAGGCATAGTGTGAGAGAGAATAGAGTTAATCACAACAATAATAATGCTTAGGAAAAAGTGAAGTGGGCTAAGATCAGGGAGGCTTGCTGTGTAGTATGTACAATTGTATGGAATAACAATTATTTACAGTAGTACTGGAACAACAATAAAATGACAAGAACATATGATTTGGATAACCAGTATAGAAAGTACTCGGTCAAGAATAATGTGTTACTGGAACATGAATGAAGTGACAGAAGGAAAATTAAAATACAATACAGAGTGAATAAGGAAAACTTGAGGGTGTTCGCCTGCAGGGTCCCCCCAGCCTTCACTGATGAGAATAAGTCTACCAAGACATGATCTACTTGGTGAGGAAAGGTGGTTGATTTTTCAAAGAAGGGCCAAAAGCCTTTTCCTCAATGAGCTTTTATTGGGTTCAATTTGCACAGGAATATAGGTAAAGTTCATTAATCATTCTCAGGCAGTAAAGATTAAATGATAGTTAACATACAAAGAACTATAAGGGCTTTTCTGAGTCAGGGTCTGTTAGCTAAAGGGCTATAAAACTTTGGGAAACAAACTCATTTCCTGCTTGGACTCTTATCAGAAAATTGACAGAATTCTTAGCAAAGCAGGTTTCACAAGATTTATGCATTCTTTCTTAGGCCTGAACATCTCGGGGAATCCGCCCCTTCCAGCACAGGACTGCACTGCCCTCTATCATTGTTTCAGGCTTAAGTCAGGTAGGGGAAGTAAGGGAGCCAAGAGATTAGGAGACTTCTTGCGGACTAAATGAGGACTCAGGATATGTCAAAACCAAGGGGCAAGGGTCCCTCACCCTCTTTTGCTATAGCCCCCCAAGTCCTTCCCTCAGGGACTCCATGATCAGGCCTGTCTTCAATCATCCCTTCCTTGGGGAATCTTACCTGTCATTGGCTAACCAATCATTCACTGGGGGCCAGGCAGGGTGAAGTAAAAAGGGCTGAGGTGACACCCCTGCCAGGGAGATAAGCTTTGTTTCCTTAGTGGTTTATGGTCTCAAGGTCTCACAGTCAACCTTAGCCATGGGGGTTATAGCTTCTGAAAACAGGCAGGGTGGTTCCCTACAGAAAACAAGTGAAACAATGCAATTAAACAAAGAAATAAAATGAGAAAAACTACACATAAGGAGGAGAAATAAAAAAACTAGTAACAAAATAAAAAAGGTAAAAATAATGAAAAAATAATACACATAAGCAATAAAATGCCAGCTCAATGGGATAGCAAAGTGACATTTGTCTGTTTCCCATTTTTTGGCTCCACCTTGTGCTCCCCCTTTGGATATGTCTCTAGACCCTTCACAACTCCAAATCTTATTGTTTTATTTGAGGGAGGAAAAAAAGGAAAAAAAAAGAGTGAGGAAAGGAAAATAAAAAGCCTTCTGCTGACCTAAAACCTGTTCAGGGAGTTCTGCTGGTCTTCCTAGATACCACAGGAAGATGGGGGCTGGGCTTCACTTTTCTCCCTTCTTATGGTTTTTAGAGGGTGGGGACCAGGTCTGGGCTGCAATATTCACAGTTGCCCAATCTCTGGCCCAGGTTCTTGGAGAGCTGCTAGACTCAAATCAGTTATTCAGCCTCTATGCACACAGCATGTGCCAAGCTCAGGCATATGGTTCCACTCATTCAGTCTCTTGGTGAGTGTAGCTCAAATCACCCTCAGAGTAAGCAAGCCACTGCTTGAGAGTGCCTTACAAAGCAGCTGCCCACCATTCTTAACAAGTGCACTGCTTTTCACACAGCCCAACTTTTCAACCAGTCCTGAGATTATCTGAGTCAGGGTCCAACAAGGCCCAACTCCCCCCTTCTGCAGATGTCACCTGGCACCTCAGTTTCTCTGGGGCCATCATTCACTGTCCCAACAGATTTCTACTGCCTCTATGCATCTCCCACTTTGTTTCTATTTCCCCAGTGACTGCCAATATCCAGGTCCCTCCTGGTGCCATGCTGTCCTCCTGCTCTTGTAGAGTAGGGAGCTGGTGATCTAACTCTCCTCCTTGTGCCATGTGGCAGGTGCCAGGCTGGGAGCCACAGCAGTCTAGGTTCCTGTGCCAATCACAGGGACCTTATCATCCCGGCACAAATTCCTCACCATGTTTTTCAATGTTTGCTACAATTTTTGGCCTTCACACTTCATATAAGCTGGAATTCTGTTGGCTATTCACTCTGTTCCTAAGAAGATTGGCTAGGTGTTCCAGCTGGGCACAGGGAGAATTGGGCTCCGCTCCCACCTACCTTGCCACCATCTTCTAATGATCAGGGCTTCTAAATCATTGTTTATTTTTACATTGAAGAAAATTTCTGTTTAATTCATGTGTTTATGATTCTAAATTCCATGAAAAAATAAAGTATATTTCATATAACTTAAATGTTGTAGTTCTAGAGAATGTATACATATAAAACATTACTGTTTTTTAAAGTATAAAATCAATTTGGATTGATAATATTAGCATAAATTCCAAACAGAAATGAAAGAAAGAAGAAAAAAGAGTTGAAAAAGAGAAGGGAGAAAGGGAGAGAAAAGAAAGTCTCAAGAAATAAAATTTAGATATTAAGATATATATTTTTAGATTCTATGCCATAAAAGTAAAACCTGAACTAATGGGAGGGGAGATGGCAAAAAGTAAGTTGAGGAAATGGATTAAATGCTTCAATCAAAAGTCATAGGGTAGCTGAACAAGCATAATATAACCAATGACACTGAAATTGAGAACAGGCTGACAGTCAGCAGAGGGGAGAGGGGAGGGAATTTCAGGGGAAAAGGGGAAGGGTTTAGAGTAACAAGTATAAAAGACACATGGACAAAAACTAGGGGGGGGTGGAAATGGGAGGGAGGTGGGGAATGCTGGGGTGGTGGGCTGGGATGGGAGTAGAACACAGAAAACTGTACAAGAACAACAATTAAAATAAAATAAAATTAAAAAAAGAGAAAGAAAACATTACCTGCATATACGTAGTCTACAAGAGACTCACCTCAGGAAAAAAAAGATCTACACAGACTGAAAGTGAAGGGATGGAAAAAATATCCCAAGCAAATGGACATAAAAAAAGCTGGGGTAGCAATAGACTGAGGATATTCCAAAGCAAGGCCCAGAAAAAAAAAAGACAGAGGACACTTCATAATAATTAAGGGAAGCGTCCATCAAGAAAATACAACCATTATATACAGATATGCACCTAACATAGGAGCACTAAAATGTATAAGGAAAATCTATTATGACTTCAAGAAAGATATTGAGGGCAAAACATTCATAGTAGGTCAATCCATTGTTGACGTTTTAACATCCCTATGTCAACAATGGATTGATCTTCCAAATAAAGAATCAACAAGTATATCAAGGCACTGAATGACATGCTAGAACAAATTAACCTTTTTAATATATATGAAAACTTTGACTCCAAAGAAGAAAAACATACATTCTTTTCAAAACTACACCAGCTATTTTTCAAAGATGGATCACCTGATAGGCCACAAAACAAACCTCAGCAATACAAGAAAATTTATATCATATCAAACACTTTCTCAGATCATATTGGCTCTAACTTAAAAAACATTCAAATTCATGGAGACTGAATGAAATGCTGTTAATGAATGGGTTAGCAATGAGATCAAGGAATAAATAAAAATTTTCTGGGAACAAAGGCAAATGAACACACAACAGCACAAAAGACATGGGGCACAGCAAAGGCAGTCCTGAAAGGGAAATTCATGACAATACAGGCCTACCTAAAAATGAGACATTTCAAATAAGCAATGTAACACTACATCTACAAGAACTGGAGGAACAACAAAGAAAGCCCATTGCTGGCAGAAGGACAGAAATAATAAAGATCAGAGCAGAATTAAATGACATAAGACTAAAAGAACAATTCAAATGTTCAATAAATCAAGCATCTGGTTCTTTGAAAAGATAAACCAAATCTATATTCCTTAGTCAGACTCATCAAGAAAAAAAGAGAGATGACCCAAATAAACACAATCAAAAATGAAAGAGGAGAGGTTACTACTGATACCACAGAAATACAAAGGGTTTTAATAAATCACTATGAAGAACTATATGCCAAGAAATTTGAAAATCTAGGTGAAATTGTCAAATTTCAAGAAAAATGTAATCTTCCAAAACTGAATGAAGAAGCAGGAAGCCAGAACAGACCAATAACAGCTGATGAAATTGAAGCAGTAAAAATAATAATAAAAAAAACCCTCCCAACACACAAAAGCCCTGGACCTGATGATTTCATAGGAGAATTCTACAAAGCATTAAAGGAAAAATTAATCCCCATCCTTCACAGACTATTCTGAAAAATTCAATAAGATAGAAGACTCCCAAACCCTTTTTATGAAGTCAGCACCATCCTAAACCCAAAATCAGATAATGACACAATAAAGAAAGAAAACTACAGGGCCATATCACTGATAAACACAGGCGCTAAAATCCTCAATAAAATATGGGCAAACCACATCCAACAATACATTAAAAAGATCATACACTATAATCAATTGAGATTCATCTGAGGGATGCAAAGATGGTACAATATTTGTAAATTAATAAATGTAATACATCACATAAGCAAAAGCAAAGACAAAAATCACATGATCATATCAATAAGTGTGAAAAAAGCATTTGATAAGTTACAGCACCCATATATTATAAAAACACTCAGCACAGTGGGAATAAAGGGAGCATTCCTTAACATGATGTAAGCCATATACAAGAAACCTACAGGTAACATTATACTCAATGGGCTAAAACTAAAATATTTACCATTAAGATTGGGAACAAGATAAATATGTCCACTTTCACCACTTCCATTCAACATAGTATTGGAAGTGCTAGCCATAGCAATCAGGCAAGAAGAAGAAACAAAAGGCATGCAAACTAGAAAGGAGAAAGTAAAACTGTCATTGTTTTGAGATGACATGATACTGTTCATAGAAAACTGTATGTACTCCACCAAATAACTACTTGAACTAATATGTGAATTTGCCAAAATAGTGTGCCACAACTATCATGGCTGGATTGGTCAGGTCCTGAGGGAAGTCAATGGGGGATTAAGGAATAAAGAGACAGAGTCAAAGTGGGGTCAGGTGGAGTCCCTTCTCTGGGATGCAGAGGAGGGAACAGTTTATTGGTGAAGTCAGGCTGTATATATTGTGCCAGTTTTGAAGCAGAGTGTGAGAAAGACAAACCGCAAGGCTAGGTACATTTTATTTTTTAAGAACATTTGCTACCCTTTCTTGGTACATTGATATAGCAAGCAGCCAAGTCATTCTTTTCTTACAACAATCTATCAGGCAGTTATCCATGTCCTACAGCAGCTGTGTTGAACCTGAGGCCTGCTTCCAACTCCCTTGGCATGCATTATCCTGCTTGGCTCTCCACATACTGGAATACAAAGTCAACATAGAGAATTTGAAGACATTCTTGTACACCAATGAAATATCAGAAACAGAAACTAGGGGAAAAGTCTCATTTGCTATGGCAACAAGAGAAATAAAGTAACTTGGAATAAACCTAACCAAGGAGGTAAAAGACCTATACTCAGAAAGCTACAGAATACTGAAGAAAGAAATTAAGGAAGACATAAATAAATGGAAGCATACACCTTGTTTATGGATTGGAAGAATTAACATTATCAAAATGTCCATACTACCCAAAGCAATTAATGTATTCAACACAATCCCTATTAAAATACCAATGAGATATTTCACAGATATAGAACAAACATTTCAAAAATTTAGATGGAACAATAAATGACCTAGAATAGGTACAGTAATTTTGAGAAAGAACAAAGTGTATGGGATTACCATACCTGATATCAAAGTGTATTACATGACAAGGTAATCTAAACCATCTGATATTGGCATAAGAACAGACACATAGTTCAATGGAGCAGAATAAGGAGCCCAGAAATAAACCCAAGTCCCTGTGGTCAGTTAATATTCAACAAAGGGGGCAGAAGCATAAAATGGAATAAAAATAGCCTCTTCAACAAATGGTGTTGGGAGATCTGGACAGCTACACACAAAAAAATAAAATTTGACCATCAATTTACACCATACACAAAAATAAACTCAAGATGAATAAAAGACTTAAATATAAGTTGTGACACAATAAAGTCCTAGAGGAGAAGATATGCAGGAAAATCTCAGATATTCCAGGAAGCAATATTTTCACTGATTTGTCCCCTAGAGCAAGGGGCATAAAGAAAAGAATAAACAAATGAGACTTTATCAAAATAAAATGCTTCTGCATGACTTAAGAAAACATTAGCAAAATGAAAAGGTAATCATCTGTATGGGAAAGTATATTTTCCAATTATATCTTAAACAACTGTTTGATCTCCAAAATATATAAAGAACTGGCATGACTCCACACCAGGAAGGCAAACAATCCAGTTAAAAAATAGGCAAAGAACTTGAACAGACACTTCTCCAAGGAGGACATACAAATAGCCCAGAGACATATGAAAGCATGCTCAGCATCATTAGCCATCACAGAGATGCAAATTAAAACCAAAATGAGTATTCACTTCACACCAGTGAGAATGGTCATCTTAAACAAATCAACAAACAATAAATGCTGGCCGGGTTGTGGAGAAAATGAAACTCTAGTGCACTGTTGGTGGGAATGCACACTGGTGCATACCCTGTGCAAAACAGTATGAAATTTCCACAAGCAACTAAAAATGCAATTGCCTTTTGACCCAGCAATTTCACTGCTGGAATTATACTGTAAGCATCCTGAAACACTAATTCAAAAGAACCTATGAACCCCCATGTTCATAGTAGCACAATTTACACTCACCAAGTGCTGGAAGCAGCCTAGGTGCCCATCAGTAAATGAGTGGATTGATAAAAAGTGGTACATATACACAATGGAATACTATGCAGTAGAAAGAAAGAAGGAGCTCCTACCCTTCGTAACAACATAGATAGAGCTGGAGAGCATTATACTAAGCAAAATAAGTGAGGCAGTGAAAAACAAATACCATATCACCTCACCTATAAGTGGAACCTAATTAAGAAAACAAACAAGCAAACAAAATATACCCAGAGACATTAAAATTAACAACAAACTGTAACCAAACAGAAGGTGGGAGGGAAAAATGTGGGAAAGAAGGGAAAGGGTTATAAATGAACATGTATAAAGGACCCATGTACAAAGCCAAAGAGGCTAGGATTTAGGGTGGTTAGGACAAGGGAAAGTGGTGGTGGGAAAATAGAGACAACTGTATTTGAACATCTATAAAAAATAATAAAGGAAAATAAGTAAAAAAGAAAATAAATGACAAGCAATGTATATGTAATTCCTCCAAAAATAAAATGATAATTTCATAATTTTACAGTTTATAAAAACAGTACTTTAAACATTTTAAGTGTCTATGGCTTACTTTACTGCCTACTCTTTCTAATAACATAATGAGCACTAGGAAGTAAAGTATATATAAAATGCTGAGCCTGTTCTCAAAGGGAAAATGAAAAGTAAATAAATAATTGAAATGACATGTGAAGAATTCTTTTTAAAAGAGTATACTTGTCTATATTATGTATGGCACATCATTGTATGCATGTAGTAGAGAGATGATAAAAATGCCTGCAGAGGTGTATAGTTTTAGTAGGGAATTATGTCTGAATTAATTTGCTAAGTAAAAAAAGGTCCATTCCAGAAGAGGAGGTGAAATATAGCTCAATTAAAAATATTTATTTACCTGCACACATATCCACAGTAGAACATAGATAGCAGTCTGTTGTAAAATATTAGTAGTATAAATATCTTGATTTTGAAAACAAAACAAAAATATAAAATCTTCAATACAATATTGGCAAATCAGATACAGCAATATGTTAAAAAGATCATACACCATGATCAACTGGGATTCATCCTGGGATGTAAGGTTGATATAATATTCACTATTCAATAAATGTAATAAATCACATAAACAAAATGAAAGACAAGATTCACATATGATATTAATAGATGGCAAAAAATTCATGATGTACAGCACATATTTATGATAAAACACTCAGCAAAGTGGTAGTAGAGGGAGCATACATCAACATAATAAAGGCCATACAGGAGAAACTTGCATCCAAAATCAGTCAACAGGAAAAAACTAAAAGCTTTCTACATAAGATCATGAACAAGACAAAGAAGTCCACTTTCAACACTCCTCTTCAACAGAGTTGGAAGTTCTAGCCACAGCAATTAGACAAGAAAAAGAAATAAATGGCATCTATAATGGAAGGGAGGAAGTAAAACTGTGACTGTTTGCAGATGACATGACAGTGTACATAGACAATACTATAGATTCCACCAACAAACTACTCAAACTAATAAGTGAATTTGGCAAAACAGTGGGATACAAAGTCAACATAGAGAAATTGAAGGCATTTTTGTACACCAACAATGAAATATCAGAAACAGAAACTAGGGAGAAAATCCCATTTTCTATAGCAACAAGAAAAGTAAAGTACCTAGAAATAAACTTAATGAAGGAGGTTAAAAACCTGTACTCAGAAAACTACACAGCCCTGAAAAAAGAAATTAAGGAAGACACAAATAAATGGCAGCATATCCCCTGTTCATGGATTGGAAGAATTAGCATGCATACTAATGTCAATTCAACCCAAAGCAATCTATATCTAAATACCAGTGAAATATTTCACGGATATAGAACAAATATTTGAAAAATTTATATGGAAAGGTAAATGACTCTAAATAGCCTCAGAAATTTTGAGAAAGAACAACTCTGGAGGGATCAAAATGCCTGATATCAAAATATATTGCAAGGCCACAGTAGTGAAAACATTCTGGTACTGTCATAAGAAGAGACACATGGATCAACAGAACAGAATAGAGACCCTGAAATAAAACCATGTGTCAATTAGTATTTGACAAAGGGGACAGGAGCATAAAATGGAGTAATAATACCCTCTTCAATAAATAGTGCTGAGAGAAATAGTGCTGTCCAAAGCACTCTTTCTTTGTGCTTTGGACAGCTACATGCAAAAAATGGAACAACCACTGACTTAAACCATTCATCAAAATAAACTCATGATGAACAAAAGACTTAAATACAAATTGTGACATTATAAAAGTCCCACAGGAAAATATAGTCAGTAAAATTCCAGGTAGCTCATGCAGCAATATCTTTGCTGATATATCTCCTAGGGAATGGAATATAAACTAAAGAATATATAAATGAGACTTCATCAAAATAAAAAGCTTCTGCACATCTAAAGAAAACATCAGCAAAATGAAAAGGAAACCAAAGTATGGGGGGCATTTTTGCCAATGGTACCTTGGACAAAGGTTTGTTCTCCAAAATATATAAGGAATTCACATCAATTCAAAAGAACCTATGCACCCTAATGTTCATAGCAGCATTATTTACAATAGCCAAATTCTGGAAAGAGGTTAAGTCCTCATCAGTAAATGAGTGGGTCACAAAACTGTGGTACATTTACACAATGGAATGCTATGCAGCAGAAAGAAAGAACTCCTACCTTTGTGACAGCATAGATGGGTCTGGAGAGCATTATACTAAGTGAAATAAGCTAGGTGGTGAAAGACAAATACCATACGATGTAACCTGTAAGTGGAATGTATTCAACAAAACAAACAATAGAGCAAAATAGAACCTGACACATGGAAATAAAGAACAAACTGACAGAGACCCAAAGGGTGGGAGGAGAGGAATAATGGGGTAAATTAGGGGAATGGTCTAGTCAAGGAGCATGTTTAAAGTACCCATGGTAATTGACAACAGATTGTGGATTGACTGGGGGGAGAGGAGCAGGGAGAGCAATGGTAGAAAGAATGGGACAACTGTAATTGAACAAAAAATAAAAAAACACAAAAATAATTTGGGATGTAAGCTCATACTTGTACTATCAAGTATATGTCATTCCCCCAAAAAGTAAGCAATAGATATGAAAGGAAAAAATAAAACATTTGGAATGGGATAAAAAATAAAAACAGTTTTGTCTTTCCAGGGAATGGGGAAATAAGATTGCAAAGAACAACAACAAAAAAGTTTGGGTCTTGAATACCACTGTAAACAATTTAGAGATCTTTAAGTGTACTGACAAATTAAATTTATTTAAGGAAGAATCTCACCAAACTGTGCATGTTACACTTAAGAAGGGAAATCTTGTTTGATATGTCCCTGCTGGGTATGTAAAAAAGAATAGCACTCTATAAAATTATAATAATGTGTTTTGTGAAAAAATTGTTAATTGGGTAATTGATTAAACAAAGTCCAGCAAATTTGCTTACTGAAGAAATCCCTAGAGTCTTTAATTTTCCAATAGACCCTCTAAATCTCCAACTAGGAAAAAAATCTATGCACTGTTTTTTATATCTGTTTGATCATGAAACAAGGGAACACAGTTTGTAAAATACTATTCTAGGTATTCATTAAAGCATTAAGATGACAAGGACCTTACACATCATTTGGTGTAACTGTTACAGTAGATAGTAAATAATTAACAGTAGAATCAGATATTAAGACTAATCAAGTAAGAAGCAGCAGCTTTATAGACACTGGGGTGGGGATGGGGAAACAATAGGGGGAAATTACTCTGCTGAGGCAGGCACAGTAGGACCCAGATGACAAGCAGAACTTGAAGGCATGCTCAGTGGGAGCTAAAATAGCAGTCACAAGGGGAGCAGTCCAGCCTGGGAAAATCTGGGAAATGAATGGATAAATTAAAGGCACAAAACCCAGAATATCCAGAAAAGGGATTGGATAAGAAGGGCCAGGCACTAGCTTGTGAAGAATTAGTAATAAGATTGATTAGTTTTTTTAAGATTTTATTTATTTATTTTTAGAGAGAGGGGAAGGGAAGGAGAAAAAGAGGGAGAGAAACATCAATGTGTGGTTGCCTCTCACATGGCCCTCACTGGGGACCTGGCCCGCAACCCAGGCATGTGCTCTGACTGGGAATCGAACTGGAAACCCTTTGATTCTCAGCCCGTGCTCAATCCACTGAGCTACATCAGCCAGGGAAAGAGTAATTAGTTTTAATTAAAACTTATCCCTTCCCAAACCCAAAGAAATATAGGGAAAGCTTAACAAAAATCTGAGGTTTATTTGTTCCCAAGTTCCCTTTAATAGCTACATAGGCCCAAGGGCAGCACCAGTCCCGGCCCTGGCATCATGGGAGTTTTGGTGGTGTACATGCACATGGGTAAATGAGACATAGAGAAGTTCTACATCTCTGGGTCCTGGCCCTTCTGGGCTTGGCTGTGATAAGTGCTGGTCTGAGGCTCCAAAGAATGGACTTTTGCAGTGAGATGGAGCTAAGCCACCTGGTCATGGAAGAGACATCATCTAAGCCTTTCCTTTTCACTCCGATAAATCTACTCCTACTTCTATATGTGTATCCCTGAAATGTTTTTCCTGCAATAACTGTGAAAGAATCCTATTTCCACCAGCAAAACAACCATTTATTTGTAGTATCAAGGCCAGCTAGTCCTGTGGATTTCATTAAGCATTCAGATATAAAACTCTCCAATGATCATGTGGTTATCTTCCAATTCAGCCCTTCCTATCTTTACACAGCTCTGATAATAGAAAGTTTTTTGTATGTTATCTTTCTCTGTTAATTCACATTTCTCGTTCTCAATCTATATTTTTTAAAAAAATATGTTGGTACATTATTAAAATTCATACCATTTCCTTTGAACTTCAGTTGGATGCTTGCTGAAAAAAATGTCCTGAGCAATAATTTTTGGCAAAATACGTGAGTTGTATCTACTGGCCCAACTTTATAGCATGAACAGTAAGTTTATCTGTGTCTTTGCCATAAATATAAGGTTGGAATTTCCCCTTTACAATGTTATCATTACATATTTAGACACAACCAGAAAGTTTTTCTCTAATGACTGCTGAAAAACAAGCAGTTCTAATTCCAAGATTTCAGGGGTCATGATGAATACTCTGATTTTGCAAGGGGTCATGATGAATACTCTGATTTTGCAACATTTTACTTCACAAATAGATTCTGTTAAGTGGCATCAGACTGCAGTGAGGGCAAAATAGGTGATGATGTAACTTGTTTGTTAGGGGGACTTTGGGACCTAGAGGCCTCTGGTTTTGTGTTTTACTTTTCTGCTCCCTAGAAGTTTTGGAGATAATCTTATTTCACATATTTTTGCTTAGAAAGATAAAACTCTATGCACTTGGAGTTTTATTTCTCTTTAAAGATCTTTCTTTGACAAAAAATATAAAAAAACTGTGATGGAAACAATGATTATCAAAAAGAGAAAAATATGTAACCTCAGAAAAATAGACAAACATTAACTTCAGGAAATAGGGTGCATTTTGATTATACTAATTTTAATTATTATATAATTTTTAATAAATTTCACAATTACTATTTAATACACAGATAAGTGTTTTGTCATGTGGTGATCACAATTTGTAAAAAAAGATTTATTTTGTAACCAAGGGATTATATAAAGGAATGGAAAAAAGTAGGTTTACAATTTTTGCATGAAAAATAATACAATAATTAATAAATAATAATATAAGAATAAATTGTGTTTTGTGTACTCACAACTGTAAACCTACTTTTGCCAATCTCTGCCTATAGTTCATTTTAAGACTATCAGAGTGAAGGTAAATCAAAGCTATCTGGCAATTATTTATTATCCATCAGAGTAAAAACATTTAACAGCAATTTTGTTCACAATATTTTATAGTTCAGTGTGCATGATTTTATATATTGTGCACATATAATTTGTATATAACTACATATAATATCTGCTAACATATAGACTGAGAGAAAAAATTGTTTCCCTTCTATGTAGATGAGGGAAAATAAAAAAAAAACCCAGAAAATCCAAACTTATTTATGTATATACATTAAACACTAGAGCTATTTAAATGGGTAATAAAACATTGAGTCTTTGAAAAAGTTATTAATACAGTACCATGTAAGAAAGTACTATTGGTGAATTTGTTTATTTTGACCTAAGTTATGTTTAATTATTATCAAACACCACTGCATTTCTGAGAAGTGAAAACTTTACAGTCATCATGAAAACAGTAATATGCTAAATAATTATTGTGATGATAGAAAATGTTGGAAATGTAATGTATAATTTCATATTAAATCAAAGAGTAGTTTTTTGGCCTGGTTTGCTAATGCTTTCTGCAACCATAAAATCTGGCTGCAACAGGGCAATCCAATACTGGTGATAAAACATTGGGATTATTATGATTAAAAATATTTATTGTTCTATTACAGTTGTCCCAATTTTCCCCTTTTGCCATCCTCCACCCAGTCCACCTCCCCACTCCCACTCCCACTGTCAGTCCCCACACTGTTTTCCATGTACATGGGCTATTCATACACGTTCTTTGACTAGCCCCTTCCCTTTATTTTCCCCATTAACCCTCTCCCCTCTCCATTCTGGTAGCTGTCAGACTGTTCTATATTTCCATGCCTCTGGTTCTATTGTGCTCATAGGAGAGGTCACAATATCTGATATCAAATTATACTACAAGGCAAACAGTCTTCACAAGAACAGATGCATAGATCAATGGAACAGAATGGAGATCCCAGAAATAAACCCATGTCTCTATGGTCAATTAATATTTGACAAAGGGGAGAGGAGCATAAAATGGAGTAAAATTTGCCTCTTCAATAAATGGTGCTGGTAGAGCTGGACAAGTACATGCAAAAAAATAATACAACTAGACCACCAACTTACACTATACACCAGAATAGACTCAGGATGGATGAAAGACTTAAATATAAGTTGTGACACCACAAAAGTCCTAGAGGAAACATAGGCAACAAAATTTCAGATATCCCATGCAGCAATATTTTTGCTGATATATATCCTAGAGCAAGGGAGATGAAGGAAAAAATAACAAATGAGACTACATCAAAATAAAAAGCTTCTGCATGGCTGAAGAAAACATCAAAATGAAGAGGGATCCAACTGTATGTGTAATCATTTTTGCCAATAATACCTGACATGACATTTTTTAAAGGAGAAAATAAGACAAAGGAATGTAACCAATGCGTAAAAAATAGTGAATGTTTACTCCCATAACAAGTAAAGAATTGTAATTATTTTGGATTAGAACTGTGGCCTGTAGACAGAAATAAGCTATTCATGTTAATGTCCTCAGGCACAAAAAGACCTCACCTGGTAAATGTCCTGAAGGCATGGTGGGGCTGGTGAGACTGGCAGAGCTGGCAAAAAAGCCTCTGCTATTGGCAGTGTTCACACCGACTCAGTCCCAGTGTGGAGCTGATTCTCATTCCATGTTCGAGGGGTGGGACCAGAAAGCATCAGGATACATGTCAAGACAAAGTAAAACAAATGCCCAGATTTTCTTCTTGATGTAGAATAGCTCCCATATTCACTATTAAAGCCTAGAATTTATAATCATAATGAGAAAACAAAAGTCTAGACTTCTTGCAAGAAGTCTGTCCCAAATAACTCTTTCTTTCTCCCTTTTCTTTCCTCTCTCTTAGCTGATACAGTAAAAGTTTATTTTCATGTGGGAGACTGAAAAGAGCTTGACTTTAAAATATTAGGGTTTGTCTTTCCTCCTGCTTTCCTTAGTTTTTTTTTCCCTAATAAAATAGTGAACAAGACATATTCTTGGTGCAAAGTCATTCTTTCATTGAACCTAAAAGCCTTAAAAATACATATGCCACAAATTTATTGACAGTATTGAAATGTGAAGATAAGCAATAAACTTGATTAAAACATTTTATTTCAAGGTGTATTTTCTCTTATAAAAATTGATATTGCCACAGTTATCCCTTAATAGGCTTGAGGAAACATGCGCTGCCTTTGAGTTCAAAATCCCCATTCCATAGATAATTTTCTGCTTACCATGCTGTCAGTTTATGACAATCAATATTTAAGTTACGTTAACAATGTGGCATATACAAAAATTCAGTTTATTAGAGTTAGACTTTTTAAATTTCATGCATTTGTGTTTTCAAAAACAACTTGATTTTATTTCTTCCTTTGGTAAATAAAGGATCTTTTAGAGCAACAGTATTTTTGTTTTCATACAAAATAAATCCTATGTGGTTGGTTTTTTTTTTTTTTTTCAGGAGTCAAATCAAAGTTTACCCCCCTCATAACTTCAGACTGGTTGTTTGGCTCTATGTAATAATTAACTTTGGTCTAATGATTTAACTTATGTCTTTGTTTACCTAGCAGCAATTATGGCTATAGTGTTGTCATTTGCCTAAGCTGCACGTACATCAAAAGAAGTTAATGTATAATAGTGCATTGCTAGGATATGTGGAAATTTGTCTTTAATTCCCTTTAACACAATAAGCTTTCATTGAAATTACATTAGTAGTGTTCAAAGTAGAAGTATGGGTATCTAATATTATATATATTATATATTATAATATATATTATAATATTATATATATAATAAGCTAAGATTTTAACATGTCATATGTATAATCCTGAATACCTGACTTGAGGTTTCTTAGCTGGGGATACTGTGGATAGATGTACAGTGATACTCTCAGTACAGACAACTAGGCTGAGAGGGGAGGCATATCTTCCTATTGTCTTCAATCCTCAGGGACATGGGAGACTGCTTTTCCAGTTCATGTTCATTTTTCTCTTAAATTTTTGTACAATATACCTCAGCATTTTTTCATTTCTTCTCTTTCTATACTGAGTTGATACTGTGGGGATTGTATGTAGTGCCCCTTTTCTAGGGTAATGGTCCTTGCCTTTTTTGAAGTTGGCTATGCCCCTTGCCATGTGTCCTGCTACCTCCAATGAAACCTGTACAAAATCAATAGTTTATAAGGCTAGAAAGGAACTGGAGGGCTACTTTGGGAAAAATGAACCAGTAATATTTGCGAAGCAACTACCATGCGTTCAGAACTGCTGAAATCCTTACAAAAATTCTCTGGGTGACCTCCCTCCCTGTCCTAGAGTGTTTAGACTTGGGAAGTCTGAAGCTAGGAAGAAATATAACTGCAGTTTCACCCAACATTCTGTTTTATTCAAGAGGCCCAGGGAAGTCAAATAATTTACCAATCTCTCACCTGGGGTTGAATGGGGGCAGGGAGTGAAACAAAATAATAAATTATTATCATCATGACAATAAAAACAACATGTTCCAATTATACAAAAAATACTTTTGTAATTGCAGACACATTTTTAGCTACAATATAAGGCAAATTCTACTTTTATTTTCAGTAGACAATGGAGTTGCACCCACATAAAAGCCTACATCTTTTTAAACATACACATATGTTGGTAACCACCCTGCCTGGTTTCAGGAGCTGTAACCACCCCATGGCTAAGGCTGAGTGAGTGACCTTTGGACTGTGAGCCACTAAGGAGACAAAGCTTATCTCCCTGGCAGGAGTACCGTTTCTGCTTCATCCACAACTGGCCCCCAATGTTGGTTGGTTAGCCAATGATTCTTGAGGTAAGATCCCTCAAGGGAGGGGTCACCTAAGACCGGCACAATCACATGGGAGGCCTCAAGGAAGGGCTTAGGGGCTACAGAAAAAGGGGATAATGGACCCTCTCTGTTCAGGTATCCTGATATAGCCTAATTCCTCATTCTGTCTGCGAGAAGTTTCCTAATCTCTTGGCTGCCTGGCTGACTCTGCCTGACTTAAGCCTGAAACAATGACAGAGGGAAATGCAGTGCTGTGTTGGATAGGGTGGGCTCCCCGGGTGATCAGGCCTAAGAAAGAATATATAAAATCCTGTGAAACCTGCTTTGTTAAGAATGCTCTCAATTAAATGATAAGGGTCCAAGCAGGAAATGAGTTTGTTTCCCAAAGTTTTGTAGCCCTTTAGCTGACATACCCTGACTTAGAATAAGCCCTCAGAGTTCTTTGTATGTTATCTATTGTTTGATCCTTGCTGCCTGATAATGATTAATGAGCTTTACCTGTTTTCCTGTGTAAAACACACCTAATAAAAGCCATTGAGGAAGAGGCTCTTGGTCCTTCTCCTTTGAGAGACTGGCCATCTCTCCTGCCCAAGCAGATCATGTCTTGGTAGATTATTCTCATCCGTGGCAGACGGGGGGCTCTGCGTGCAAAGCTACCCCACACTTAGGCATTGAAGTTTTGAAGGTTAAATTATCAATATATGTAGGAATGTTTTTCCTTGTTCCAGAAGACCCCTGAAAACTTTGAAAATCTAAAATTCCATTGAAAGCATTGTAAAATAAATGATAAAAACTTCTAGTGTATAGCACTGACTGGTGTAGCTCAGTGGACTGAGTGCAGGCTGTGAACCAAAGGGTTGCCTGTTTGATTTCCAGTCATGGCACATGCTTGGGTTGTAGGCCAGGTCTCCAGTGGGGGCCACATGAGAGACAACCACACATTGATATTTCTCTCCCTGTCTTTCTCCCTCCCTTTGACTCTCACTAAAAATAAGTCAATGAAAAATAAAATCTTAAAAAAATAGTGTATATTATATGGGTAAACAATGGTTACCTAGTAAACAGATAAGGTTATGGAAGACCCAAGACAGCCACTTGGTTTTACTCTGTTCCCTAACACTCCATTATTGGTTTTTGCATGCCCTGATGCATCACAGTGCATTGAAGCTGGACTTAGATAAAGGATATGATTTAACATTTTTAAATATATCTTATTGATTATGCTATTACAGTTGTCCCACCTTTCCCCCCTTTAGCTCTCTCCCCCCACTACATAACTTTCCTACAGCAATCCCCACCCCCTTAGTTCATGCCCACCTGTTGTGCATGTAAGTTCTTTGGCTTCTCCATTTCCTATACTATTCTTAACATCTCCCTGTCTATTTTGTTCTTACCAATTATGCTTCTTAATCCTTGCACCATTTTCCCATTTATCCCCACCCCCTTCCAACTGATAACCTTGGTAATGATCTCCATACCTATCATTCTATTTGTGTTCTAGTTGTTTGCCTAATTTGTTTTATACAGTTGTTAATTTGTTGATTTTTTAATGTTTATGGTTTTGATCATCTTTTTCTTAAATAATTTTCTTTAACATTTCATGTAATAATGGCTTGGTATGATGAACTCCTTTAGCTTTATCTTGTCTGGAAAATACTTTTATCTTCACTTTGATTCTAAATGATAGCTTTTCTGGATAGAATAATCTCGGCTGTAGATTCTTGCTTTTCATCACTTTGAATACTTCTTGCCAGTCCCTTCCAGTCTGCAAAGTTTCTTTTGAGAAATCAGCTGACAGTCTTCTAGGAACTCCCTTGTAGGTAACTAACTTTTCTTCTCTTGCTGCTTTTAAGATTCTCCATTTATCTTTAAAATTTGGAATTTTAATTATGATGTGTCTTGGTGTGGTCCTCTTTGGGTTTAACTTGTTTGGGATTCTCTGCACTTCCTGAACTTGTATGACTATTTCCTTCACCAAATTAGGGAAGTATTATTTGTTCAAATATATTTTCAATTTCTTCCTCTTCCTCTTCTTCTTCTGGCATCCCTATGATTGGGATGTTGGTACATTTAAAGTTGTCCCAAATGTTCCTAAGCCTATCCTCATTATTTTAGGTCTTTTTTTCTTTTTTCTCTTCTGGATGAAAACTTATTTCTCCTTATGTTCCAAATTGTTGATTTGAATCCTGGCTTCCTTCCCTTCACTGTTGGTTACCTCTGGATTTTTCTTTATTTTACTTAGTGTAATCTTCATTTCTTCCTTTATGTTGTTGCCATACTCATGAGTTCTCTGAGCATCCTGATCAGCAGTATGTTTAACTCTACATCTGATAGGTTGGCTATCTTCATTGTGTTTTTTTTTTTCTTTTTCTGGGGTTTTGCTCTGTTCTTTCATTTGTGTCATATTTCTTTGTCTCCTCAATTTAGGAGTCTCCTTGTGTTTGTTTCTGTGTATTAGGTAGAGGTGGTTTACTCTTTTTCTTAGTAGTATGGCTTATGTAGAAATGTCACCTGTAAATTGTGTGGGGTGGAGTCTTAGGTAATTGCCAAGTTGGGGCAACTCACTTCAAGCCTTGTGACTCTGTGTGTGTGGGGGAGCTTGGAGAGGGGATGCTGCTGCTGCCTGACTTCTGACACTTGCCTGCCTCTTGCCTAATTTTCAGTCACTTAGCCCACTTCCCATATGCAACTGGCACTCTTTCAGCTGGACCCTGGTGGTGAAACTCAGAGCAGGTAGGTTTGCATACATTCTAAGTCCATGTGGACTCTTTAAGCAGTGAAAATCCAGCAGTTTCTTCTGCTGCTCTAACCTCCTCTGGTTGTTACAGCCATAGGTAATGGGGATTTGTCTTCTCAGTGCTGGAACCCTGGGATTTGCAGTCTGGTATGGGGCTGGGATTACTCACTCCCAAGGTACCCCTCCCAGTTTTCACCCACCATACATGAATATGGGACCATCTGTTCCTCCACCACCACTGCCATCACTCCATACCACACCACCTCTCTGCACCCCATTGCACCTCTTTCCATCTCT
Source organism: Anoura caudifer (assembly GCA_004027475.1). NCBI lineage: Eukaryota > Metazoa > Chordata > Mammalia > Chiroptera > Phyllostomidae > Anoura > Anoura caudifer. Next base: position 77,016 of record PVKU01004671.1, read on the forward strand.
AAAACTCTGCCCCTCCTACCTCTCTGGATGAATGTGGCTTCTTTACATCCCTGGTTGTCAGATTTCCATACAGCTAAATTGTCTGCTGGTTCTGGGCATTATTTGCCAAAACAAAACAAATAACACTCAGAGGCAAAATATGTCTATTTACACCTACATATTGACTGAAAATCTGATCTAACATTTTTAAAGGAGACATCTTACACAATTGGCAAGTTTTGATAAGGTCACTTTAAGAAAGTATCAAGTTAGTAAAAACTTCTTTTCACAAGCAAGTTCCCTGTAGACAAAGACATTAAAGATCATTCCCTGCCACCTGGAAATTTTGTTTATTGGAAAGATCATCAAATAAAAGACACTCTTTTACCTCATTGGAAGAGACTTTATCAGGGTCCCAACCAGGAATGGACATCTGTTCCCTCTATGGTCATCAAAGATTCCTAAAGGATGAGAAGCTTCTGAAATCAATTACCCAAAGACATTGATAAATGTATATATTGATATGAAGCTCAGAAACCAGTTGATTGATTATCTTTACATGTCTACTAATAATATTAGTCATAATAATCTTTAGGTTTGCCTATATAGTTCAAATGTATGTAACTACTGAACATGTTTGAGATAACTGTTAATACTCTTTTAAAAAAGATTTTAGCCCTGGCTGGTGTGGCTCAGTGGATTGAGCTCTAGCTTGTGAACCAAAGGTTCATTGGTTTGACTCCCAATCAGGACACATGCCTGAGATGCAGGCCAGGTCCCCAGTAGGGGGTATGTAAGAGGCAACCACACATTGATTTCTCTCTCCCTCTCTTTCTTCCTACCTTCCCCTCTCTCTAATAATAATATTTATTTATTTATTTTAGAGAGGGGAAGGTAGGGGGAAAGAGAAGGAGAGAAACATCAATCTGTGGCTGCCTCATGCACACTCTCCCTACACTGGGGAGCTGGCCCACAACCCAGGCATGTGCCCCAACTGGAAATTGATTTGGCAACACTTTGGTTCACAGGCTCGTGCTCAATCTGTTGAGCCACACCAACCAAGGCTGCTAATATTCTTTTTAAAAAAAGAATTTGTTTATTTATTTTTAGATGGGGAGATAAGGAGAAAGAGAGGGATAGAAACATCCATGAGTGGTTGCTTCTCAAGCACTTCCCACTATGGACATGGCCTGCCACCTAGGCATATGCCTGACTGGGAATTGAACCTGTAGCATTTGCTTTGCAGGCAGGCACTCAATTAACTGAACCATATCAGCCAGGGCTGTTAATACTTTTTTATGGCTTCTGTAAATGTTATACTACATGTTAATTACCAGAAAATGAAAGTGGATCATGACAAGTTCAATGAAGAGAAATAGCCCAGAGTGGTGTTTTTTTTTCCCCCAAACTAAAGTCGTAATGTAACTGAAAAAATGGGTTCAGCTGCCTGCTTCAACAAAAGTCAAATTTGTGACAAATGCTGTTGCAAAAAGAAATAGGTTTATACTCAGGTGCCATGATCTGGGAGAACAGTGGACTCTCATCTCAAAGACCATCTCATCTGTCTGATCAAACCCATGGTTCTTCTTGGGTTAGAGAGGGGAGGGCTTTTTTCCCTTTACAATTATCTTGCTAACTTCTGGCATTCTCAGACCCTATCCATTAATCTTTCTAACCTTCTATGAACTCAGTGTAATATCCCCACCCTGTGCCATATTGGCTAATTGGGGAGACACCCTGTCTATGATATCAGGGTCAATGGAGAGAATGGGGTTGCAGGACCAAGGTCAGGAAATCTGGAGATGTTGCAGCTCTCAGTCTACCTCCTTATGCTGATCTGGGGGAGAAACATTCAGATGATACAGCTGAAGTCCATGAGGTACCCCTGAATTCTGGTGTGCTGACATTCTCTACAAATACTCCACATGGTTAGCTACTTTGACTAACTGTCTATCATAACAATTTCCCCTTCCATAACACTGGAGTCTTGTAATATTACAAGAATAAATGGATGAAGTTCTCATCTTCTTTAATTTCTTCCTACTCTCAGTTGGGCATGGTCCTACATACCACTGCTCCAGAAGGAAAGAAGGGGGTCAAGAATGAAAGGAGCCTTTATGGAAGAGAGAAAAATTGCTATCTTTTAAGGTAGTATACACATTGTTTCAAGGGGGGCACTGCTGAACAAGTGAAGTGAGTAGACTGTTTCCTATTTCAAGAGACAGTGTTGCAGATGGGTTTCCAAAATGAAACCTACTGTGTAGACAGCAATTGAGTGTTGAGAGGTATGACTAGTAGTCCAGGGGATATTGTGATAATTTCAGAGACTAGAGAGACTAAAGGATCTCTATGACCTAAACCTGAGTGGGTATTTTCATGGCACACACAACAGCAGGAAATTTTTGCTAAGAAAGCCAATGTGTGGGAAATGAGAAATGAAATAAAAAGTAACACTGTCACTTAGCTTTGGGAGTCAGAGTCACTGTACCCTTTGAAAAGATGAATTTTAAATCTCTTTCAGAAGTTCAGGTCCAGGTTTCATTGCAGTATCAACAGCAATGACAAGACATGAGTCTTTCTTGGGCAGTGCCCACTTTAAGTGTGTGGGGTGGATCCTAGGCTTGATTCTTGTGAGCTTTAGGGAGGAGTGTGTTGTTAGCAGTGTATCATAAAGACTTGTCCATTGCTTGCTTAACTGCTGTTTAGGACTTTGAATCTTCCAGGTCTTTAGTAAGACTCAGTTTTGCAGATGGGATGGATGTAAGGGCTTGTCAGACACATAGGTACACCTGCAATGAGCAAATTTTTGCCAAGTTGTTAGTGTTTTTCCTAAATATTTTACATATGCTGTGATTTTTTATTCACATTCTAAATGTAAAGGGGGTGTTTCTAACACATAAATTTGGAAAGGTCTCCCATAAAGTATTTCAAAGGGGCCTAATTAATTTAAACCCACTTTAAGGTCCTACCCTAATCCAGAGCAAGACAATATGGAGTGCCTGGTCCTACTTCACATGTATTCACTGCCTTATTTTCACCAGCATCTTCTTTATTGTGGGGTTCATTTTCTCACACTTCTTAGAGTAGGGTCTCCAAGATGCACATAGTTTTTATTAAATTTGTATTGCCTGTCCTATCTTCTGGGAGATTTCTGAGGTGAAAGATGTTCCATTGTCATTTTGAATGCTGTACGGGAGTCCAAATCTGGGGATTATTTTTTTGAGTAGAAGTTTTGCTAGTGCACTTGCTTTCTCAGTTCTAGTGGGATATGCCTCTACCTATCTGGAAAATATGTCTAAAAAGACTAATAAATATTTAAAATTTCCTATGGCTTTAAATATCCGTGTAAAATAAACTTTCTAGTCTTCAAATGGGCATATCCCCCTGTACTCCCTTTCTAGCTGGGGCATGTTCTGTCTTAGGAATTTTCTGCTGCATATCTGATAAAGGTTTAGATAATATTCTGAATAGGCCCATGTGAATGAGGGCCCTTCAAATGTGGTCTAATGAGATCAATTGAAATAATCTCTTCCATAATGAATCCCTTCATGTAGATGTTTGAAAATAGGTTATACTAGAGCTTCAGGTTAATCTTCCATATGGAATTATGGTCAGTGCTAAAGAATCCCCATTCACAGGACTATTCCTCATCTCATTCTGTATAATGGGGTTTCAATTCTGACAAGTCCAGGTGGAGAATGAAAGCCCTAAGAAGTGGCAGCCCTTGGTGGCTTATCTTGCTGCTTTATCAGCAGTTTAGTTTCCCTGGCTTTCTTGGGAACAATTCTCCTAGCAGTTCATTATGACAATTTGGTTTGGTAGATTCACTGTGCCTGGCAATTGTAAAATCTCTTTTGCATGTTTGATATCCTTATTCCCAAAGGTTAAGAGACCTCTAGGGCATGAAGGCATATTTAGAGTCTATGTAGATGTTAAACTTCCTGCCCTAGGATAATACCATGGCTCTGGTGAGGGCTATCAGTTCAGCCTTTAGTGCTGAAGTTCCTATGACAAAGGTCTGGGCTTTTATAACTTTGTCTAAGGTGACTACCACATACCTGGCTTATCATTAACCATTCTACATGAAGCTACTCTGCTCTGTATGTAATTTCCAGTGTGGTTCTGTCACTGGTTGGTCCAATAGATCCAGTCTGCTAAAATAAACTCTGTCATGATTTCCAAGCAATCACACTGGAGGTCTGAGAATTTCTCTGAGTATGGTTGTAAGGTGGTCAAATTTAAGGTAGCAGTGGGTTGTAAGGTAACATTTGGGTATCTAATAAAATGTTCTGATATTCTCCCATGCACCCTACCATCAGCCAAAACCCTCCTTTCTAATATATCTCAGTGAGGGTTTCTGTCTTCTTCTTTTTTTTTTTGATTTCTTGGCATTCCATTTTTCAAAAATCCTCCTTCTCACAACAGATACATCAATTGGTGGGTCTTTCCCCCTTTCTTTCAGGCCCCATGTCTCCTTCTCATTTTCCCTAACTGCTCCTAAGAAAATGGTAGCTTGTTTTAATTTCCTTGTTTCCCAGGCATAATAAACCTAAGGGCTCTGTCCAGCACCTGAGAGGAGTTATTTACAATATCCCATCTAAACATTGAATTTTTCTTCTGATATAGAGGAAATATGGCCAATAAATGTCATGTTTACCATCTAGATATATTCTGGTGCCTTAGGTTCAGCATCAATTTGCTTTTGATATGCCTGATTGATCCTTTCTAAAAATTCAGAAGTATCTTTGTTTAATTTCTGTTGAACAGCCTGTATCATATTCAGGTTCTTTTGTTTAGGTACCACTTTCTGAAGCCCTTCCAATATTCACATTTTGTGATGTTTTAGAAAGGCTAAGTCCCTGCCACACAGTTTTCAGTTGTGCTCTGTCAAGAAAATTGCCCATGTTGGGCTGGGAATCTCATTGAGATTCTCTTGATAAATGCAATGAATCTCTTCATTCACTTTATTTATAACTTATAACCACCTTCCACTTGCCATTAAAAGGATGTTAAGGAGAGCCCATATATCTGCCAAGTGAGTGGCACAAATGAAAGTGATAAGATCTGACATATTCTGAGAATTATCCCTATATGAGGGGTTAGAACTCTTCCAATTCAGTAAATCTGAAGCAAAAAATGGTGTATGAGCCCAACAGTAGGCACTGAGTTGCCCCCCGCCCAGTTTATTCCACCTATAGGGTATTGCCTCAAAGGGAATGATATGACTCCAGATAAGGATGCTCCCCGGCCAAATTGAGTGCCCTGCCATGTCTTTGAGGGGAAGACCATTCCTTAATCAACCCCAGGAGTGGAGTTGTTGCTCTTCTGGGACCTATTTCATGGGTATTGGTGATTGGTAGTAGAAATCTGCTAATCTGGAGTTCCTCATGTTTAGAACATTATAGACACTCATCTCTTCATTTTTATTTTCCTCTTGTGTCTTTCTGGGAAAGGTTTTGAAGTCTATTCCCTTCTCTGTATTATTAGTTTGCTTGCCCCCCAACTTTTTTGGCAAACTTCCTTATTACGTAAAGACATGTATGCCTGGACATAAGGTATTTGTTCCATTTCCTTGACCATTGGCAAAACAATTACAACTGTATGACAGTGTAATAATTTAGGGAATGATTTAAGGGTCATTTCCCCCATGGTTTAAATTATACATAGGCCAGTTTTACAATAAAAAATATTTTTTCTTAGTCATTGTATTATAGTTGTACATGGACAAATCTGCTAAAATTTAGCCTAGTGAGCTCTCTTTATGAGTCAAAACAAACAACCTCTAATGGCAGAAAAGTAAAAACTCTAAACCATAACCACAGAAAGACCCCAGGCAAAGTGGGAACATATAAACAAAATTTGGATCCATAAATCCATTATTTCAAATGAATGCTCACAAACAAGTCCTAGCAACTTATCTTCTGGCAACCAATACTGCAAGTGGTTCTAACAAAATCCAAGTGGCATTCAACCCAAACAGCACAAGCCCAAATAGCAGCGATACATGGCCAGCTAATCAAAACTGTGCTTGCATACATTCATGATGTCTCAGCTGCAAGAGTTTCCAGAAGTTAGCAGTGTCTCAGCCATTAATTTCACATGACTGGCTAATCAGAACTTTTCTGGCACATGTCATTACATGGCAATAGCAATGTCTAAGCTAAAGCAGCATGGACAGAGGTACTCTGGTGTGTGTACTGGTTTGACTTACCCAGTCTTATGGGTAAGCTCCCCAGAAACATGTTTCCTTTCACCAGCCAAGCATTTCAGGTGATGACGTTTTGAGAAAGCACACAGAGAAATTCTACAAGAAAAGCTCTTGGCAGCTACTGGGAAATTCCTACAGTCCCGCTGTTGTTTTGGACTGCCACAGACAGCTGGGACTTGAGCTTTGGTCCTCTGGGACTTACCAAGATCCATGTTCTCCTGGGGGGGTGCCAAAAACTATACCCAAACAAGGGAGTTTTAACTGCCTAATGCAATAGAAGTTGAACTCATGAGATAGGTGCTGGTGCAAAAAAAAAGAGATTTTTATTCAAGTGCCACAACGTGAGAGAATTGTGGACTCCCATCTCAAAGACCATCTTATCTTCCTGCTCAAGGTCATGGTTCTAGTAGAGATGGAGAGAGAAAGGCTTTTCTTTCCATCAAATTATCTTGCTAGCTTTTGACATGTTCACACCCTATCAGTTAATATTTCTAGCCTTTTATGAACTCAGTGTAAGACCTCCACCATGTGCCATTATGATCAATGAGGGAGACTCCCCAGAACTCCCTTACTGTCTATGATATCAGGATCACTGTGGAGGGGGATGGGCAACAGAGACTTGCCTCCAGGAAGCCTGGAGATGTTGCAGCCCTCAGCCTGCCTGAAAATTCTATACACAATGCCCACAAAGGGAGTTGTCTGATGTCAACAGGTTACCCATGAATCTTGGTGTGCCTGCACCTTATGCATGGTTTTTGCATGTCCTGCCCTTTGACTGTCTATGGTAACCATAAAACCTGATAGTTTCCTGGTTGCCTGCTTTTCCTTTGGGAGAAAATTTGGCCTCCAGTGGGTTGGTCTCCACTGAGATCCCACAATAACAGTATTGCTCCATCACCAATGGTCAGTAAGATGACTTTGATACTGAGACTTTCTAGCATTGTGAGACCATGCTATCTAACTGAAACCAAAATGTTAGTCATCAATGCATTCATTGGTTTGATTTATGACCAAAGGGCAAACATTGGTCATATAACCTTTTTAGTAAAAAGTTTAACTTTACCTTAAGCAAGCCCTGTTCCTGTGCATCTAGGTCAGGGGGGTCAAACTCATTTTCATCAGGGCCAAATCAGCCTTGCAGTTACCTTCAAAGAGCCATATGTAATTTTGCAGCTATAAATGTAACTACACCTTAAGAGTTAAGCAAGCACTCAGTGCTGCTGCTGGGTAGAAACAAGGTACTGGGCCAGACAAAATAAGGTGGAGGGCTGGATTCAGCCCACAGGCATTGTGTTTGCCACCTGTAGTCTAAGTTAATGCACCTTTGCTATAAGCTGTGACCACTCTCAAGAGAACGTATATTCGAGCAAAGATGGAGGTATAGGTAGATACACCTTGCCTCCTTGCACAACCAAAGGAAGGACGACAACAAATTAAAAAAAAAAAACACACAACAGAACTGCCAGAAAATCAAACTGTATGGAAGTCTGATAACCAAGGAGTTAAAGAAGAAACATTCATCCAGACTGGTAGGAGGTGTGGAGCTGGGTAGTCAGGGCAGAAAGAATGTGTGGCAAGGTGGTGCCTGATGGACCAGGTGGTCCTATATTCATGTGTGGATAAGCCAGGAGAAACTGGTGAGGGAGACAGACCTCACAGCCCAGGGTTCTTGCATGGGAAACTAAAGTCTCAAAACCTCTGGTGGTAAAAACATGTGGGGGTGCAGCAACAGGAGAAACTCCTACCCTCACAAGAGAGGCCCAAATACACAAACCCACCCACCCAGAAATCAGCACCAGAAAGGCCAAATTTGCTTGTGGGTAGCAGAGGAATTGACTGAAAGGAGGGTGAGAGCTGAATGAATGGCATTGATTCCTCTTGGATTCCTCCCCCCATACAATACCACAATGCAGAAATGTGGCCTGCACAACCCTGGCAAATACCTAGGATGACACCCCTTATAACATAACAGGTGGGCCCGAACAAAGAAATATAGCCCAAATTAAAGAACAGATCAAAGTTCCAAAACAGAACTAGGAAATGAAGAGATAGAAAACTTTTCAGATGCACAGTTCAAAACACTGGTAATCAGTATGCTCACAGAATTGGTTGAGTATGGTCACAAAATAAAGGAAAATGTGAAGGTTATGAACAGTGAAATAAAGGAAAATATACAGGGAACCACCAGTGATGGGAAGGAAACCAGGACTCAGATCAATGATTTGGAACAAAAGGAAGAAATAACATTCAACTAGAACAGAATGAAGAAACAAGAATTCAAAACAATGAGGAGAGGCTTATGAATCCCAGGGAAAACTTTAAATGTTCAAACACCTGAATCATTGGGGTGCCAGAAGGAGAAGGGAAAGTGCAAGAAATTGAAAACTTATTTGAAAAAATAATGGAGGAGAATTTCCCCAGTCTGCCAAAGAAAACAGACTTCCAGGAAGTCCAGGAAGCTAAGAAAATCCCAAAGAAGTTGAATCCAAGGAAGTATACACCAAGGCTATCATAATTACAATACCCAAGATTAAAGATGAGGAGAGAATCTTAAAAGTAGCGAGAGAAAAGGGGACAGTTACCTACAAAGGAGTGCCATAAGACTACCAGCTGATTTCTCAAAAGAAACCTTGCAGGCAAGAAGGAGCTGGAAATAAGTATTCAAAGTCATGAAAGGCAAAGACCTACATACAAGATTACTCTATCTAACAAAGCTATCATTTAGAATGAAAGGGCAGATAAAGTGCTTCCCAGACAAGTTAAAACTGAAGGAGTTCATCATCATCAAGACCTTATTACATGAAATGTTAAAGGGATTTATCTAAGTAAAATAAGAAGATCCAAACTATGAACAATAAAATGACAACAAACTCACAACTATCAACAACTGAACCTAAAAAACAAAAACCAAAAAGGAACTAAAGCAGGAACAGAATCACAGAAATGGATATCACATGGAGGATTATCAGCAGGGAGGGGAAAGGGGGGGAATGGGGTAAAGGTACAGGGAATAAGAAGAATAATTTGTAGGCACAAAATAGACAGGGGGGAGTTAAGGATAGTATAGGAAATGGAGAAGCCAAAGAACTTATATGTATGGTCCATGGACATGAACTAAGTGAGGAGTATGCTGGAAGGAGTGGGGTGCTGGGTGGAGGGAGATAAGGGGGAGGAAAAATGGAACTGTATTAGCATAATTAATAAAATATACTTAAAAAAGGAAAAAAGCCCATATTCTTATAAAGTATTATGTAATCCAATTTACACCTTTTTTCTCACCTCCATGTATTCTCACCTTTTATTAATTTCTTAGTTTTAAATGCATAAAGTATTCTTCAAAATTGTTATTGTCTGGAGTATTTTAGATTTTGCTCCCCAGCATATGTCATTAGTTTTGATGAAACAAATTCATAAAAATTTTACAGGTTTGTATATTTCTTACATTGACATTACCAAAGCACATCATTTGGGAATAATACATAAGCAGATTTTGAACTTGTATTTCCTCAAGATTGTATTTCAGTAGCAAGAAAGAATCAAGACCAATCCTCAGAAGAAGCAGGCTGTGATTCCTTGCCTTACATTTTCCAGATGTTTCTTCTTGCCTGCCATTATTACATTTATTCTGCCAGGTTATATTTCTCTTCATTATTTTTAGTTTCATATAACTGTAAAAACTGTTGCTCATTCAAATTTAGACACTTATAAATTCTCTTTAAACTGTTATTTTTATTTAAAGTATAAAATATAAAGTTATACAAAATCTACTAGATGGCTGAGAATTTGATTGGAGAGGAGTATAACTCCCCTACCCTCCTAACCAAGGAAAAGTTTCAAAAAATCCTGAACATGTATTTAAGCTCATTGTAAAACACATTTCTAGGGGTCTCTCCTGTGCAGTCAGGAGAAATCAGGTCAGGGCTTTGTTATCAGTGAGCTTCTAGTCTTCCCTTTTTGTCTTTCTCTTTCCCTGTCTTTCTAGGTTTATTTTGTATCTCATTTAAATTTGGATTCTATGAAACTACCGATTTCATATAATATTTAAGGTGTGATTAAAGGTAGGTTAATCTTGGAGTCCGTAATTTAAAAAAAATGTTTATTCGAATACATTTTGACATTTCTAGAAGATGTTTTTAATAAATGAACTTACTGATTCTTGCATGTAGCACTCCAACCCACTGTCCACTGTCAGGAAGTAAAATACATAGATCAACATTGTAGTAAGCAGGAAAATAATTTAGCCAATATTTCTGCTTAAAAGTAAATACAATCTACTCAACTTAGTAAAATCAAAGGTAGTCATGCTATGTTAGGACGTTCTATGTATAAGAGGTGACACAGATAATTCGTTAATCCACAATTGGTAATTAGTAACATTGTCATTTCTAATACTATTGGTAATGTGACTACTATAACTGCTACTACTATTACCACTGATAATATTATCACTACTAATAATACCTTGACATTGTACAACCCTTTATAATTTTTTTTAAAGCTTGAGGTCTCTTATTTACTATCATGTTGTTTTTAACATATAACTAAAATCAGAGAGGAAGATTTGGCATAGTCCTAAATTCAATTGTGTTTTAATTTTCAAGTTGTGAATACACAGCATTTTTATGTTATAAGTAGAATTCTACCTCAGCTACTAATATTTGGTCTCCATATTGGTTGTGATAGCAAAATAACAAAAGCCCTTAGCAGCTGTCATACATTTTGTACAAGGACTGTAATTGGCTACAGTGACTTAACTTAGAACTAATGTGGTTATACCAGTGTGGTTTAACATCCAGTCATACATTTCATAGACAATTCTTGCTCTTTCTGTGCTCCAAATTTTCAATCTATGATTTTCCCTCAATTAATCCAAAACCAATAGTCTTCTGTCTTTTATCAATGTCAAAGATCTTTCTCAGCCTTCTTATAAAGCCCTATTTCTTGGCACCAATGCTTCTCTACTTCCCTCTTCCCTCCTACTTCAGTGACTGATCTTTCTACCTTAACTGTGTTTTCTACATTCTGTTATTCAAAATGTATGGCCTTAATCATTTCTCTCTTCCTTAGACACACTTTTTATGAAGCTCTAACTTCATGATTTCAGCAAGCTCTTCTATAATTATTATAAACACTTTTTCTACCCTTCTACTCTTGAACTTTAACTTCTCCTCCATTTCTTCCAGCTCATAGAACATCATTAAATATTTACTGAACATAATTATGGGACTTGTGGAAGAAACATAAAAATATGCCTTGGCTTCCAGGGGCTTGCACTTTTATGGACAGTTAAGACTACATATGTGGTATATTTACTTTAATAAGTAAATTTTCTTCTCAAAAGCAACTAGTATAAAACCATGAAGTTGTTATCTCCCTACATCCACTAACACATCATTCCCCATTGTAGTCCACTATACTAACTTGGGGATTGTCTATAGACTATAGCCTTTATATACTAACACAGACATTCAACAAGGATGTTCTGCTGATATTTCAAATATGTTTGGATGCAACATTTTTTTCCTTCATAAGCTGTTCTCCTCACACTTGGATCCTTGATGTAGCTTTCAAATAAATTTCTGAAGATTTTTATGCTCCTCTCCCAAACCAACCTATTCATTGCTGCTGAGTTAATCTTCTAAAAGGTTTCTTAAATGCCAGGAGTCTCTCCCTTACAAAAGTATTATGTCTTTCACTTCTGTTGTGTTACCTTCTTATATTCTAAAGCCCACTTATTCAATATTTTACTCACTACTTTGGTTTTATGTAAATGTTATATTTTTATAAGCCTTCATCAAGATTTACCTTCTCCAGCAAGTCTTCTCAGGTGGATTGCACACCACAATGACATTTTCTGTTCCTGACTGATGATATATTTATGTTGACCTATTTGATTTTAAAAATATTTTATTGATTATGCTATTATAGTTGTCCCATACTGCCCCTTTTCCCCTGCACCCTACCTCCTACTAGCATTCTCCCCCCTTGGTTCATATCCATGGGTTAAAAATATAAGTTATTTGGCTTCTACATTTCCTATACTATTCTTAACCTCCCCTTTTCTACTTTATACCTACAATTTATGCTTCTCATTCACTGTACCTTAGCCCCCTATTCCTCTCCCCTTCCCCACTTAAAAGTCTCCATATGATCTCAATTTCTGTGATTCTATTATTGTTCCAGTTGTTTGCTTAGTTCATTTTTATTTATTTATTTTTTTAGGTTCCATTGTTTATAGTTGTGAGTTTGTTGTCATTTTACTGTTCATATTTTTTATCATTTTCTTTTTGTAGATAAGTCCCTTCAAGATTTCATATAATAAGGATTTGGTGATGATGAACTCTTTTAACTTGACCTTATCTGCTAAGTACTTTATCTGCCCTTCCATTCTAAATGATAGCTTTGCTGGATAGAGTAATCTTGTATGTAGGTCTTTGCCTTTCATGACTTTGAATACTTATTTCCAGCTCCTTCTTGCCTGCAAGGTTTCTTTTGAGAAATCAGCTGGTAGTCTTATGGCACTCCTTTGTAGGTAACTGTCCCCTTTTCTCCTGCTACTTTTAAGATTCTGTCCTTATCTTTAATCTTGGGTAATGTAATTATGATGTGTTCTGGTGTGTTCCTCCTTTGATCCAACTTCTTTGGAACTCTCTGGGTCTGGACTTCCTGGAGGTCTATTTTTTTTTGCCAGATTGGGAAAATTCTCCTCCATTATTTTTTCAAATAAGTTTTCAATTTCTTGCACTTCCTCTTCTCCTTCTGGAACTCCTATGATTCAGATGTTGGAATGCTGGAAGTTGCCCCAGAGGTTCCTAAGCCTCTCCTCATTGTTTTGAATTCTTGTTTCTTCATTCTGTTCTAGTTGAATGTTATTTCTTCCTTTTGTTCCAAATCATTGATTTGAGTCCTGGTTTCCTTCCCATCACTGATGGTTCTCTGCATATTTTCCTTTATTTCACTTTTTATAACCTTCACATTTTCCTCTATTTTGTGACCATACTCAACCAATTCTGTGAGCATACTGATTACCAGTGTTTTAAACTGTGCATCTGATAGGTTGGCTATGTCTTCATCACTTAGTTATATTTTTTCTGAAGCTTTGATCTGTTCTTTCATTTGGGCCACATTTTTTTTTGTCTTGGCATACCTGCCACATAGTAAGGGGTGGAGCCTTAGATATTCACCATGGCAGGGCAACTCATGTCACTGTGTTATGGTGCTGTATGTGGGGGAATTGTCCAAGAGGGAACAGTGCTGCCTACTCAGCTTTCTGCATGTAGGCTTTCAGTCACTTTCTTCTCTTCCCACAAGTGAATTTGGCTCTTCTGGTGCTTATTAGTGGGTGGGTGGTCTTGTGTATGTTCTAGGACTATGTGGGTCTGTACAATGAAATCTCCCATGAGGCTGGGCATTTCTCCTGTTACCACAACCCCCACAGGTTTTTTCAGTCAGAGGTTTTGAGGCTTTATTTCTCCTCTCTAGAGCCCTGGGTTGCACAGTCAGTCCTTTTCTCCAGTTGTTTATTCCAGTTTATCTGCACAGGATGTGGGACCATCTGCTCTGACAGCTGCTGCCTTATCCAGTGTACTAGCTGCCTGCTTGCTGCAAGTCCTCTCCACCCAGCTGCCTATCCCCTCTTACCAGTCTGGATGAATGTTTCTTCTTTAACTCCTTGGTTGTCAGACTTCCAAACAGTTTGGTTTGATTTTCAGTCAGTTCTGTTTTTTTTTGTTTTGTTTTTAAATTTGTTGTTGTCCTTTTGGTTGTGTGAGGAGGCACAGTGTATCTAACTATGCCTCTGTCTTACCCAGAAGTACTATATATTGATCCATTTATTTTTTAGTTGTTTTACACAAAGGAATGATGTATTTCAAACTTTATTTTATGCCCCTAGAAGGTACACAGTGTCTTTTCATTATCCATAAAATAGGCATATTCATCCATTTCTAGATCTTCTTAACCTTCCCTATTGAATATATTTAATTTAAAAATTGATAATATAAAAAGAAAACATTTGTTATAACATGATTTTAACTACCTTGATTTATAAGGAATTTAGAATATAAAACATGTAAATAATCATTTCAAATAATTTGCTAATTTACTAAGTACTTACTGAAGTTGTTTTGCTTTACTGTGCTTTCAGATGCTATATAAGTCATCCCATAATCATCGTGAACCCCTGCATGTAGTAAAACTTTTTCAACATTAGAATCACCGATTAGACTGACAATGAGATTCATTTGTAAAAATTGTTATTCCCATTCACATTATATTACAAAAACAGAAACGTGCATCTGTTAAAAGTTGGAATTCTCCTAACTTACTCATGCAGATGCAGTGATAAACTAAAATTTGCCAAGAGGTTCATGCAACAGTGTGTGACCTGTGTTTGAAGTCACATGGTCTTTGTACTGTTGCAGTGTGTGGAATATGCAGCTCATAGAATGCCAGCTGTATGTCAATGGACATTTTTGAAAATAAGAACACAATGCCAAAAGAACTTGCCATTTCTCAAAGTATGTTCACATAGAACAGATTAAAATTAATAAATGAATTATGTTAGCTCATCTAATATTTGCCTTATAGCTTTTTTTTTTTTTTTTTGTCAAATGAGTCAGTTAAGATGGCAGACTTTTTTTTCCCAGGGGATATATATTATGGCTACAAAGATAAACAGTGGCTGTTTTTCTATTACAATGTAGCATTATAATTAATAGTGTTAATAATTCATAAACATGTTGTTATATCTAAATGTAAATATAAAATATGTAAGATACAGAAATATGCCTACATATACAATTTCTCACATTTTTCCTTTGTAATATATGTAATATTATTTAATGTAAAAACAAATTGTGAACATGCTAAGCTTAGAGAATAGAGTCTTTATAGATAAGCCTAAAAAGCTGTGAGGTGAAGCCATTTGATTTCTCTCCAAATTGAGTTTACAAATAGGTGTTAACTCAGACTACCTTTTAATTGCATAGTGAATCTAGTAATGTGTACTCTAAGAGTTTCCTAATAGACTAAAGTGAAAGAATGGCTTGTCACAGTTTCATGACATACTTGATTGGGGTATTAAGCATACTAAGTATTCAGGAAAAATAGGAAAATTGAAACACTAGAAAATAAGAAGTAATTATGATAACTGGACGTTTCGGTTCAGTGACTACTGTAATCATAATAAAACACAGCCTATATCAGGAGATAAATTTATAAAGGCCTCCTTTGAAAGACTAGAATATAGTGAGCTCTGGATTCAGGCTGCCTAACACATATATCAGCTCAACTGTCTTTAAATTCTATGGCCATGAGCATTTATTTAATTTATTGTGCACCATCTCCCTCATCTGTAAAATGGAGATAATAACAAGACCTACTACATGGACATAATGAGAATTAAGGGAATTAATTCATAACAAATATGATAAAAGGTTCCTGGAATACAGTGGACATGCAAATGTTTATTCTTATAAATATCATTAGTTGAATTGCTGTTCAGGATTCTTAGGGTATAATGTCAGCAGTGGAATTGCTAGGTCAAAAAGTAGTTCCATTTTTAGTTTTCTTGAGAAAATTCCATACCGTTTTCCACACTGGTTGCACCATTCTGCATTCCCACTAACAGTATACTAGGATTCCCCTTTCTCTATAGTGTAGTACCTATATACTTATAGTATAGTACTCTATAGTATAGTGCCTCTGAAGTACTTACTATTTTTTATTAGTTTAGTGTGGCCATTCTTACTGGTGTGAAGTTGTATTTCAGTGTGGTTTTAATTTGCATCTCTCTGATGGATAGTGAAAGTGGTGGTGGGAAAATGGAGACAACTGTACTTGAACAACAATAAAAAATAAATTATTTTAAAAATAAAAAATCTAGCTATAGAACTCTGAGTAAAATATTACAGAAAATCATCTTGTTTGTAGTTTAATCAGTTAATTTATCTTGGCCTCTACCAACTTGTCTTCTTAAGAAGAAATTCATCAATGTGTTTAGAATATAGGAATGTATATTCTTATAACATTAATCATCATACTACAAAAAAGTTATAATTAAACAACTGACTTGAATTGAGTTACTTTTTATCATGATCCTCTTTTGGGCTGTCAGTTTTTCTCTGGTCTGGTTAGATGAATTAAAAAGTCATTACATTTCCTACTCAAAAAGGTCAGAAATTTTCATAACTGAAGTCATGTAACATGAGAGCCATTGGCAAAGATTTATAAATACCTATATTTTCCTATAATTAATTATTTAGTATTTCTATCAATGCCATTTAAAATATTTTTAATTTAATTTTATCGTGGTAAGAATACTTAACATGGGATCTATTATCTTAATATTTTTCAAGTGTATAATACATTAATGTTCATTGTAGGTAAAATGTTCTACAGCAGATATCTAAAGCTTATTTATATCACTTAGCTAAAACTTTATGTGTATTAATTTAAGTCATCATTTCCCCCTGAACCTATAACTGGTAATTACTACTCAGTCTTTGATTATATTAATTTTATTATTATAGATACTATAAATATGTAAAATCATGTAGTATAATTTTTATTTTCTGTTTCTGGCTTATTTCATTTAACATAATGTCCTTTAGGTTCATTCATGCTACTGTATATTATAGAATTTCTGTCTTTTTAAAGTTTGAATAGTATTTTTTTGTATGTTTAACTATTCATCTGTCAATGGACATTTATGTTTTTCATCATCAAATGTACTATGAATTGTGCTGCAACAAATATGGAAATGCTAATATCCCTTTGAAATCATGATTTTAAATCTTTTGGATATTAACCAGAAGTGGTACTGCTGGATCATATAGTAGCACTATTTTTAATTTTATTAGGAATCTCCACACTATTTTAGGTAGCACCTACATGTTGCATTCTTGCCAACAGTAAAAGTTTCAATTTTTTTTAAAGATTTTATTTATTTATTCTTAGAGGGAGGGGAAGGGAGGAAAAAAGAGAGGGAGAGAAACATCAATGTGTAGTTGCCTCTCATGTACCCCCTACTGGGGACCTGTCTCACAACCAAGGTATGTGCCCTAACTGGGAATTGAACAAGTGACCGTTTGGTTCATAGGCCAGCACTCAATCCACTGAGCCACACCAGCTGGACAAGAATTTAAATTTCTTCACACACCTGCCAAAGCATATTGTCTTTTCTTTTTCAATAATAGCCATTTTGACAAATGGGAGCTGGTTTTGATTTGCATTTGCCTGATGATTACTATGATAATATTTTCAAACACCTCTTAGCCATTTAATTTTTTTTTTGAGAAATACCTATTTAAGTCCATTGTCTATTGTAAAAATAGGGTCATTAGTTTATTTTACTATTGAGTTCTATTAGTTTTTCATATATTTTGGATATAAGGGGAATGCCTCCAAACCAAAATTTATTTATAAAAAATGTGTATTTATTCTCACATGTTTAAACCTTAGTCACCTCCAAAGTACTCTCTATTTGATGCAATACACCTACTGAGCCATTTTTTTCCCACTGCACAAAATAGTTTTTGAATTCATCAATTTTGATACCTGTTAGTGGTTTCTGCCACTTTTTGTTTTACCTTTTCCACAATGGCAATATGTTTCCTTTTGAGGACTTTTTCCATTTGGGGAAACAAAAAAAGTCACTTGGGGCAAGATCAGGTGAAAACAGAGGGTGAGACAAGGGGGTAATGCCATTTTTTATCAAACTCTGCTAAACACTTAGCATGATATGGGCAGGGATGCATTTGTAAATCACCCATCATGAAATGAGCAAATGCATTGAAAGGGTCTTCAAAAATTCACTGAAACTGGATCAGCCTTCCACAACAACACTAGCTGATTCATTGATACCAATGTGTTCCCAGAAACACTTGCTTAGTGAAAGAATCCTGTACCATGAGGGTCCTTCCCTCAAGAAGATAATTCCATTTTGGCACCTCCCCTCTTGTGTTAGTCCATTATTAGATTTATGGTTTGAGGATATTTTCTTTTATTTCACACATTTTCATTTCACTATGTTGATTGTTCCCTTTGTTGTGCAGAAGCTTTTTAGTTTGATATAGTTCCACTTGCATATTTTTGTTTTTGTTCCATTTGGGTGTTATATTCATGAAATTATTGCTAAGAACAATGTCAAGAAACTTTCCTCTTTTTTATGAGATTTATAGTTTGAGGCCTTACATTTAAGCATTTAATTTGTTTGGACTTGATTTTTTGTGTACAGTATAAAATTTCAATTTCATCCTTTTGCTTTTAAATATCCATTTTTTTAACATCCTTTATTATCATTTTTTTATTGTTCAAGTACAGTTGTCTTAATTTTAACCCTACCTGCCACCATTGAATTTATACCCTTTGGCTTTGTACATGTGTCTATACATGTTCCTTGATGGACTTTCCCCAATTTTCCTCCAATATCCCTCTCCTCCCATCCTTCTGGTTACAAACTGATGTTTGTTCTTTAATTAAATATTTCTGGTGATATTTTGCTCTCTTGTTTATCTTGTTGATTAAGTTCCATTTATAGGTGAGATCATATCGTATTTGTCTTTCACTGCCTGGCTTATTTCACTAAGCACAATGTTCTCCAGTTCCGTCCATGCTGTTGTGAAGGAGTTCTTTCTTTAAGCAGCATAGTATTCTATTGGTAAATGCACCACAGTTTTTTGATTCACTCATTCACTGATGGTCAGTCACTTAGGTTGCTTCCAGCACGTGGCTATTGTAAATTGTGCTGCTATGAAAATTGGAGTGTATAGGTTCTTTTGAATTGTTGTTTCAGGATTCTTAGGGTATAATCCTCAGCAGTGAGGATTTTGAAACTGCTGTTTCAAAAGCCAGTTCCATTTTTAGTTTTCTAAGGAAATTCCATTCTGTTTTCCGCAGTTGGCTGCATCAGTCTGCATTCCCACCAATAGTGAACTAGGGTTCCTTTTTTTCCACATTCTCTCCAACACTTGTTTGTTGATTTGATTATGATGGCCATTCTGATTGGTGTGAAGTGGTATCTCACTGTGGTTTTAATTTGCATCTCTCTGATGGCTACTGATGCTCAGCATCCTTTCGTATGCCTCTGGGCCCTCTGAATGTCCTCCTTAGAGAAGTGTCTAAGTCTTTTGCCCATTTTTTATAGGGTTGTTTGTCTTCCTGGAGTGGATGCATGCCAGTTCTTTATATATTTTGGAGATCAAACCCTTTTCCAAGGTATCATTGGCAAATATAATTTCCCATACACTTGGTTCCCTTTTCATTTAATGCTGTTTTCCTTAGTAATGCAAAAGTTTTTCATTGTGATGAGGTCCCACTTGTTTATTCTTTCCTTTATGTACCTTGCTCTTGGGGACATATTGGTGAAAATATTGCTGCATGGGATATCTGAGGTTTTCCTGCCTATGTTCTCCTCTGGGACTCTTATGGTGTGGAGACTTATATTTAAGTCTTTTATCCACCTTGAATTTATTTTCATCTGTGGTGTAAGTTGATCATTTTTTTCACCAAAGTTTCTTTTTTTTTTTTTTTTGCATGTAGCTCACCTGATCTCCCAACACCATTTGCTGAAGATAGACATCCATTCTTGAAGAAACTATCATTTCTCAATGTGTATTTTTGGCACCCTTGTCAAAAATTAGTTGATAAATATACATGGATTTATTTTGAGGTGCTCTGTTCTGTTTCATGGTCTATATATCTATATTTACTGCTTTGTTTACTGTAGCTTCAGTAATAAAAATAGAAAAATACTTTAATACATACTCTATACAATTGAGGAAGTGAAAAACCTCCATCATTTTTCTCAGTATTTATGAGACTATTCATGATCTTTTGTGGTTCCATATGAGTTGTAGAGTTGGTTTCTTTCTATTTTTGCAAAAAATGGCATTAGGTTTTGATGAAGATTGCATGAATATGTAATTTTGGGTGGCATGTATATTTTAACAATATTAAGTCTTCTAATCCATAGATGTAGGATATATTTTGATATACTTGTATCTTGTTTTATTTCCTTCATCAATGCTTTACAGTGTTCAGCATATAAATCCTTCACATTCTAATTTAAATTTAGTGTTAAATATTTTATTATTTTGTACTGTTGTAAATAGAATTGTTTTCCTAATTTTCCTCTCATTTGTTGTTGGTGTGTATGTTGCAAATAATTTTTGTATATTAATTCATTTTTCTAAAACTTTAATGAATTTTGTATTAGTTCCAACAGTTTTATTGTTTTAATTTATGCATTATTTGTTTTTTTTAATTATCTCTAAACTTTATTTATTTTTTAGAGACAATGGGAATGTAGGAGAAATAGCTAAGTACTGGAAATATTCTAAATCAGTAGCCCATCAGTAAATGAGTGGATCAAAAAAAAAAAAAACAAAACTGTGGTACATTTACACAATGGAATATCATGCAGCAGAAAGAAGGAACTCCTATGCTTCAGACAGCATGGTTGGAACTGGAAAGTATTATGCTAAGTGAAATAAGGCAGGCAGTGAAAGGCAAATACCATATGGTTTCACCTATAAGTGGAACCTAATCAACAAAACAAACAAGCAAACAAAATACAACGAGAGACATGAAAATAAAGAAAAAACTGACAGTGACCAGAGAGGTGGGGGAAGGGAGGTAATGGAGGCCAGGATGGGGGAAGAAAGGGATAGGTCAAGTTAAGGACTATGTCTAAAGGACCCATGGACAAATACAATGGGAGGTATAGAATGTGGGAAGGGTGGGGGGTGCATAGTACAGTAGTGTAATAGGGAAAAATTAGGACAACTGTAATTAAACAATAAAAAAAGAGTAGAGTTTAAATGAGTAGGATATTTTATGTATCCTATTCAAATAGTAAAATAGTTTTCTTATATTTAAAAAAGAAAATAAGAGTTTATAACCTGAAAGAGTATTGAATTTTGTCAAATGATTTTTTGCATTTATTGATATAATTCTATGATTTTTATTCTTTATTCTTTGATGTGGTTTATCACATTGATTTTTATATATAAGCCATGCTTGCAATCTAATAATAAATCCCATTTGATCATGTTGTATGATCCTTTTAATGTGCTGTTAATATATTTGACTTTCCAGTATTTTGTTGATGACATTTGCATATATGTTCATCAAGGATATAGGACTGTTCTTTTCTTTTCTTGTAGTGTCTTTGCTTGGCTTTGGTATCCAGGTAGTTCTGGCTTCACAAAATAAATATTTAAATGTTTCCTTTGGATTTACATAAAATATATTATGGTTATAATAGTCAAAATTGAATAAATGATTACATGCAAAACAATTGTATACAAAACCTGTATACAGTATTTTAATTCTCCCTCTTCCCACTTATGTTATTACAGTTTACATGTGTTTATATTGCTTAAAGGTATTTGCACTTAGAGTTATTTTTAATATTTTTGTATTTTAATATTTTTAATTTAAAAAATTTATCCACTACCATTCGAATAATATTTTGTATGTATTTGTGTACATATTTGCCTATATATTCATATGTTCTTATATTCTCATATCATTTTTCATCAACCTTTTGTTTCAATTTAAGAACTCCCTTAGCAGCTCTTGTAAGGCAGGTCAATCTAGTGGTAATCATGTTCTTTATCATTTGTTTCCTGGGAAAATCTTTATCCTATCTTTGTTTTTTTAAGTACAGTTTTGTCAGATACTGTATTTTTGGTTGGCAGTTTTTTCTTTCTTTCAGAACTTTGAATATATTATCCAAATTATTTCTGGCCTGCATCACTTACAATGAAAAATCCACTCATTTTCTTATGTAATTTCCCTTGCATATGCCAATCCACTATTCTCTTTCTGTTTTCAAAATTCTCTCTTTATCTTAAACTTTTAACAATTTTGATTATATGTATAAGTAGTACAGATTTTGCAATTTATTTTATTTAGTGATTGGGGGTTTCTTGGATCAAGATATTGGTTTTTCTCTATGGATATGGGAAGGTTTCAGTCATTATGTATTTGAACAAATTTCTTATTTATTTCTGCCTTCTCTCCAGGGGACTTTAATAATGTGTATATTGATCTGCTTGATGGTGTCACAGACATCCCTTAAGCTTTCTTTCCTTATATCCATTCTTTTTACATTTCGCTCCTTTGACAGAATTATTTTCAATGTCATGTTTTCATATTTGATGCTTCTTTCTTCTTTTAATCATCTCTGCTATTTAACCCTCCAGTGAATTTTTTTTTTAATTTCAGAGAAATAAAAATTAGGGAAAACAATTAGGGAATTGCATTCTTTAACTCCCTAATTTCTGTTTGGTATTTTTCTATATTTTTTATTACTTTGTTGAATTTCTCACTTTTTCATGCATTGTTTTCTGAGTTTCACTGAGAATCTTTTTGACAGCTATTTTATATTCTTTATCAGGTAAAAATATAAATTTATTGTATTAAGATCTATGTTTGGAGATTTATTGTGTTCCTTTGTTTTGAAACATGGTTGGCTGTTTTCTATTTTCTTTGTCTTGCCATGTCTGTACATTAGTCCTTGTCTTTATGTACTGGCCTCATACAGAAAGTAATCCCACCAAATAGCACAAAAATGGATTCCAGAGGCCTTTACCTTTACCACTCTCTCTCCCTAGTTAGATATGGTTTATTTCAGAACATTCTGTGGTAAGCTGGGGAGTTGAGCTATTGCATAGCTATTCCTGACTTTCTTATTTTGCTTAGCATGATCTTCTCAAGGTTTGTCCATATTGTTGAAAATGGCAGTATGGTGCACCAGTATGAAATGCCATTATTCCATCATTTTTATGGCTGAGTAGTATTCCATTGCATATGCATATCACACCTTCTCTATTCAATTATCTATCAAAGGATACTTTGGTTGTTTCTCTGCCTTGGTTTCCAAGAATTATGTTGCAATGAACAAATATGGAGAGCCATTAAAAACTATATCAGCCAATTTATCAGATCCTTTCTTACTGACATATACTACTGCTTGTTTAGTGTCTTCTGTTTGTAATGGCAGTTTATTTCTACAGATTCTCTAAGCCCATCCTGTGTTACAATAAATTTGTGTGGTGTATGATGTTGATGGTATGAATCTTGTACCTCCAATTTTAGTCACACATACAAATTTTATATATAGATTTTTCTATATAATTTTTATTGTTATTCAAATATAGTTGTTTCCATTTTTCTTCCATTACTCTCTCCCTTGCCCTATCCATCCCCACCTCCCATGTTCAATCTTTTCCCTGTTTTCTTTGTTCATGGGTCCTTTACACATGTTCCTTGACTTGACCCTTTTCCCTTTTCCCCCTGTTATCTCCCTCTCCCTTTCCCTCTGGTCACTATCAGTTTTTTCTTTATTTCCATGTCTTTGGTTCTATTTTGCTTGCTTGTTTGTTTTGTTGATTAGCTTCCACAAATGTTTTGTATTTAAACATTCTCTTAACGTCATAACTTTCTCCTAGGGCTACATTTTGTTCTGTTTATGCAAATGGTTTCCAATTCTAGTAGCATTAAGATTGCAGAGCTCATTACTTAAAGTTCTCTTTGTTTTAGAAAATTCAGTTTTTGTTGATAGCTAAATAATTTTAAAAGCATGAACCAACATGTTTGTTAGTAGTTACTTGCCTACCACAAATTCTAAAATTATCAGCACCTATATTGTTAAAATGTGTCTTTTGGAATGAAGACAATATGGAGCTTTCAAGCCACTACATATTATGGTATTGATAGAAAAATACAGGTGAAAATTGAAAATTTGTGAAAGCTTTGCTGAGTTATGTCTAGAACACTTGGCAATATTTTATATTTATAGGAATTTAATATTATTTGTGCAAATACAGTAGGCCTGAATTGTGTCTATATATTCTTAAGAAAGAAGCTCTCTGCTACGAGAGCTTACATTTTTAGTGACCAGGGTTTGCAAAGAATTAATATTCTGAATAGCTTTTATGAGATATATGGGATTGTTCTTTATTTTCTTTTTTGGTTATAATCTTTAAGAAAGCTGTTTTAAAATTAATGTAAGATACATCAAATACAACAGGATGAAAAAATCCAGTTATACTTTACACTGCATGTAAAATTTAAGAAAGTAATCATGAATTCATTATGGTAATAACAGGGGAAATTAGATATATATGCTTAGATGAGGCAAAGGATTAAGTGTGGGCAAGATATGTTGTACAACAAAATGAACAAAAAATTTTAACAATTCTAGGCAGAGATACAAGGGGGGACTCAAAAAAGCTGGAGTTATCTTCTGGGGGGTGGGTCCTTTGTAGTATAGGCTTCCTCTATTGGGTAAGTGTTCTAGGAACCCATCTGTATCAGTGTCTCAACTGGTATTGTTGTGAGAGGCTGCACTCGGCATCAGTGAATTTTTGAAGATTCTTTGAACATATTGCTCATTTCATAATGGGCAATGTTCACCTGCCCACACTGTGCTGAGTGTTTAGCAGTTTTTGACCCAAAAGGGCATGAAACCCTTGGTCCCCCCTTCCTCTTCACCTGATCTTGCCAAAAGTGAATTGTTTTTGTTCCCTCAGATAAAAAAGTTCTCAAAGGACAACATTTGCCAATATGGAAGAGGTGAAATAAAATGGCAGAAGAACTAAAAGGCATCAAAATCAGTGTGCTCAAAAACTGTTGTGAGCAGTGAAAAAAAATAAATGTATTGCATCTAATAGAAAGTACTTTGAAAGTGACTGAAGTTTAAACATGTGAGAATAAATATACAATTTTTATCAGTAAATTCCATTTTTTGAGGAATTCCCCAAAATAAGTTTGACATTAAAAATGAACAATTTTGACTAGTGTAAAATGGAAAACTACCAAAGACAGATAGCTTACTTTTGAACAATTCCATGTAGTTTTCTTCTAGGATACGTCGTATGTATATTTTATTGTGTATTCACCACCCCAAGTCAAGTCTTCTTCTATCACTATTTATCCCTCTTACACCCTCTTCTGTCTCTCCCTTTTCCCTCTGGTGATCACCATACTGTTGTTTATGTCTCTATGTTTTTTTTTCCTTCTTAATCCTTTTACCTTTATCTCAAGTAGTTTTAGCATACTTTTGCTTGGGAAAAGAAATAGGGTCATTGATTTTCAAGGTCTCTTTGAAACTTTTCATTTGATTACTCTGATTCTCCTCTTTCTAAGACACAACACATTATTTTGAAGGTTATGAATTTAACATGTACCCTCCATCTATGCATTTGGATTTTTTTCTGTTGTGGCACAGTTGTGCATGTAATAATGCAGCTATAGAGCTGGCACACTGCTTTCTATTTCTCTCTATTCCATATATTTTGATAGAACAGTTGAAAAAAATGCTGAGTTTTATAAAGCCAGAGTAAAGGGAAAGAATAAGCATGTCTTGTGTAAACTAAACAGAGTGTTATTTCCACACTAGTCCTAATTCATAGTTTGTACCATTGATGTTTATTTTTGAACAAAATTTTGAAAAATTGATTAAAGCATTATTATGTAAGTAAAATGGAAATGCATGTTATTCAGAAAGATTGCCAGGGTATGATTTTCCCCAATTATTTTTTTAAACAGTTCCAGTGAAACAAATATTTTCTTTCTCAAAAAAGATCAGGAATTGCTTCACATTGAGGGAAAACAAAGTGAAAGGGTAAAAAGTCCCCTTTCAGGACCTCTTTTCCAGGACTAGCTATTTCTTTCCTTGAGGCCATCAGACAAAATTAACTGTTGTTTCTCTGAGACTTCATTCTCAGGACTGAAGAGATTACTGAAAAAATCCCCTGCACAGGTGTCTTAGGAACTTACACAAACAGGACACCCCAGGCAAGCATGCCCAGACCCTAAACCCAAAGATAACAGCAGAATGAACTGGAGCTTACATAATCAACTTGAAACCTCCTATTTTACAACTAATTGCCATGATTCCCCAACTGATACAAAGTCAATATTCACAAATTGAAGGCATTTTTGTACACCAACAATGAAATATTAGAAACAGAAATCAGGAAAAAAAATCCCATTTAAGTATCAACAAGAAAAATAAGGTACCTAGGAATAAACTTAACCAAGAAGTAAAAACCTATGCTCAGAAAACTACATTACACTGAAGAAATCAAGGAAGAACCAAAGAAATGGAGGCATATACCGTGTTCATGCACTGAAAGAATTTATATCATCAGAATGTCCATACTACCCAAAGCCATTTATAGATTCAGTGCAATCCCTATTAAAATAGCAATGACATTTCACAGATATAGAACAAATGCTTCAAAAATGTATATGGAAGCATAAACAACCCCAAATAGCTGCAGCATTTTTGAGCAAGGAGAACCAAGTGGAAGAAATCACTATTCCTGATATCAAATTATATTACAAGGCCACTGTCATCAAAACAGAATAAAACAAAATTTCCATAGAACAGTGGAACAGAATAGAGAGCCCAGAAATAAACCCATGTCTCAGTGATCAAATAACATTGGACAAAGAAGGCAGAAGCATAAAATGGAGTAAAAATAGTGGCTTCAATAAATGGTATTGGGAGATCAGGATAGCTACATGAAAAAAAAAATAAAAGAAACTCCATTAAGAACTCACACCATGCACAACAATGAACTCAAGGTGTATAAAACACTAAATAGAAATCACAGTACCATAAAAGTCCTAGAGGAGAACATAGGCAGAAAATATCAGACATAACATAGAATAATATTTTCATTGATATGTCCCTTAGAGCAAAGGGCATGGAATAAATAGTAAACAAATGGGACATAATCAAAATAAAAAGCTGCTGCACTGCTAAAGAAAACATCAATGAAATGGAAAGGGTACAAACTGTATGGGAAAATATATTTGCCAATAATACCTCGGATAAGGGTTTGATTTCCAAAATATATGAAGAACTCACACAACTCCAGAACAGGAGGACAAAAAACCTAATTAAAAAGTGGGCAAAGGACCTGAACAGACAGTTCAAGATGTACATAAAATCCAGAGACATATGAAAAAATTCTCAGCATCACTAACCTGGAGAGATACAAATTAAAACCACAGTGAGATATCACTTCACACCAGTCAGAATGGCCATCGTTAATAAATGAACAAACAAATTCTGGAAAATATGTGGAGAAAAGGAACCCCAGTATACAGTTGGTGCAGAATGCAGACTAGTTCAGCCACTGTGAAAAACAGTACTGAATTTCCTCAGAAAACTAAAAATCAAACTGCCTTTTTACCCAGCAATTCCACTGCTGCAATTATACTCAAAATTTTAACTTAACCATTTGAAATTTACCACTAACTATTTTTAGGTGTTAAGTCAGTGGCATTACATATACTCACACAAGGGTTCAGTGATCATCACCAAGCACATCCGGAACATCTTATCTTCCTAAACTGATTCATTCTCCATTCGTTAGACAGCACATTCCACATTCCACCTTATCCCATTTCTATGAATCTGACTTTGCCAGGCACCTCATGCAAGTGAAATTATGCAATGTTTTTCCCCTTGTGTCTGGCTTGTATCACATAGTATAATATGTTCAAGCTTCATCCATATTGTTGATATGTCAGAATTCTTTTCCATTTAAGACTAAATATTTCATGGTATGTATATACCATATTTTGTTTATCCATTCATCTATGACAGACATTTGCATTATTTTGGCTATTGTGAGTAATGTTATGAAAGGGCTTTGCAAATCTGTTTGAGTACTTTCAATTCTTTTGGTTATTTATCTAGAAGTGGAATTCCCTTACTACATGGCAACTCTATGTTTACTATTTTGAGAAACTGCTATACTATTTTTTAGAGCCTGCATCATTTTAACATTTCTGCCAGCCATGCATAAAGATTCCTATTTATTCACATGCTCACCAATACCTTATTTTCTTTTTTTACTTTTAATATATTTTATTGATTGTGCTATTACAATTGTCCCATTTCCTCTCCCCTCCACCCTTCACTCCCCTCCACCCTGTACACCCCATCCCACCCACATTCCCTTCCTTTAGTTTATATCCATGTGTCATACACATAAGTTCTTTGGCTTCTACATTTCCCATACTATTCTTACCCTCCCCCTGTCTATTTTCTACCTGCCATCTATGCTATTCATTCTCTGTACATTTTCCTCCTCTCTCCCCCTCCCACTGCCCTGTTGGTAATCTTCCATGTGATCTCCATTTTTGTGGTTCTGTTCATGTTCTAGTTGTTTGTTTAGCTTGTTTTGTTTTTGTTTTAGGTGCGGTTGTTAATAATTGTGAGTTTGCTGACATTTTACTGTTCATATTTTTATCTTCTTTTTCTAAGATAAGTTCCTTTAAAATTTCATATAATAAGGGCTTGGTGATGATGAACTCCTTTAACTTGGCCTTATCTGAGAAGAGCTTTATCTGCCTTTCCATTCTAAATGAAAGCTTTACTGGATAGAGCAATCTTGGATGTAGGTCCTTGCCTTTCACAACTTGGAATACTTCTTTCCAGCCCCTTCTTGCCTGTGAGGTGTCTGTTGAGAAATCACCTGACAGTCTGATGGGAATTCCTTTGTAGGTAACTGTCTCCTTATCTCTTGCTGCTTCTAGGATTCTCTCCTTCATTTTAATTTGGGTA
This sequence comes from Anoura caudifer, assembly GCA_004027475.1. Lineage (NCBI taxonomy): Eukaryota > Metazoa > Chordata > Mammalia > Chiroptera > Phyllostomidae > Anoura > Anoura caudifer. The sequence goes on from PVKU01004671.1 coordinate 105,800, forward strand.
ACATAATTATAATGTGCATTGTTGTGTTCCCCCTTGGGTCCAACTTCTTTGGGACTCTCTTAGCTTCTTTAGAAAAAGAAATCTATTTCTTTTGCCACATTGGAGAAGTTCTCCTTTATCATTTGTTCAAATAACTTTTGCACTTGCTGCTCTTCCTCTTCTCCTTCTGGTAACCTGATAATTCGGATGTTGGCACATTTAAAGATGTTCTGGAGGTTCCTAAGCCTCTCCTCATTTTTTTGAATTTTTGTTTCTTCATTCTTTTCTGACTGAAGGTTTCTTTCTTCTTTCTGGTGCTCATCATTGGTTTTAGTCCCAGTTTCCTTCCCATCACTATTGGTTCTCTGTACATTTTCCTTTATATCACTTAGCATAGCCTTCACATTTTCATCTAATTCATGACCAAATTCAACCAATTCTGTGAGAATTCTGATTACCAGTGTTTTGAACTGTACATCCAATAAGTTGGCTACCTCTTTGTCATTTACTTGTGTTTTTTTTCTGGAGCTTTGATCTGCTCTTTCGTTTGGGCCATTTTTTTTTTTTTTGTCTTGACATACCTGTTACATAGTGAGGGGTGGAGCCTTAGGTGTTCACCAGGGCAGGGTAACCTACTTCACTGGGTTGTGACACTGTACATGGGGAAGGAGTCTGAGAGGGAACAATGGTGCTTGCTCCGCTGTCTGCTGGATTTCTGTCACTTCCCCTACTTTCCACAAGCAAATTTGGCCCTTCCAGTGCTGATTCCTATGTGGATGGGATTGTGTACATTCTAGGACCCCGTGGGTCTCTCCAGTGAATTCTCCTGTGAGGCTGGGAGTTTCTCCTGCTGCCGCCTCCACTCCCACCATTGTTTTCAATCAGTGGTTTAAGGCTTTATTTTCCCGCATTGGTACCCTGGGTTGTGTAGTCTGTCCCTCTTTCCCTTTGTTTTGCCTGGTTTATCTGCACATGAATGTGGGACCACCCTGGCCTGCCAGGTACTGCCTTGCTGGCCAGCTGCAGCCTTGCACACCCCATTTCACAATATGCCACTTCATTGAGTCTGCCAGCTGCTGCCTTGCCTCAAATCCTCTCTGCCCTGGCTGCCCAACTTCAACCCTCCTACCAATCTGGATGATTGTTTCTTATTTAACTACTTGGTTGTCAGATTTCTACACAGTTGATTTTCTGTCTGTTCTGTTTTTTTTTTAATTGTTGTAGTCCTTATTTTGGTTGTGCAAGGAAGCACAGTGTGTCTACCTATGCCTGCATCTTGGTCAGAAGTCTTATTTTCTATCTTAATGGATGTGAAATGGTTTTGCATTTTCATTTTGCTAAAACCAATTTGGTTATTTGGTTTTTGAGTACAAATAATTTACAGTCCCCTCAACAACTGTGCCCTCTACCCCTGGACCTTTATTCCTTTCCTTTTTTTTTTAAGCAAGAAACATTGTTGGTACACAAATGATACTGAATCTTCTGACTAGATTTCCCCTTCAGTCTCTTGCTTTTTACCAAAATGCATGGCATTTTCATTGAAAGAAAAAAGAGTTTCAGTTACTCATATAATTTCATAATACATGTGACAAGTGTTTTTAGATCCTTCCTATAGGGTATGATATACTATATATTGAAATAAAAAAAAAAAGAACTGTTCTTTACTTCAGACTCTTTTTTCACACAGAACAAGTGAAAGCTATTGGGCAATCTTTTTAGAATTCAAGATTCTTATCATCTTAGCTTGAGGGAAAAACATTGTCTTGCTGGTTTAAAAACAAAGACTCACAGCTAGAACAATTTTGTGGAGTTTTTTTCAGCTGAACCCGTGAGGTTGGGCATTTAGGGAAAGTGCCTCAGTGTTAAGAATATGGCAAGCCCAATACCTCTAATTTGCTGTGCACCCGTTCAGAGGAGAGAAGGAGGATGCAGTTACCTTGAACTGAATCCAGTTTAGAAATAGTGACTGAGAATGAAGCTTAGCCCAGCAGTTTATTTTAAAACATTGGTAGAAGGTAGCTCATTAAAAACAAACAAACAAATAAAAAAAGTGTATTGTTTCCTTCTTTGTGAAAAGAAATGTTTTGAAAAATTTTAAGCTCTTCTTTCTAGCATCAACCTAATAGCCCGTTTAAATTCATAGATTCCAGAAGGTACCAATATAATAAAAAAGAAGGCACCAGAAAAACACTCAACCAAGTTGTGTCTGGAGGAGAAGTCACTTGAGTTGACCCATAAAATACTATCCACACATTTTGTTCTCACTGTTACCAGAAAGGGCATCTAGCTCAAAGCAGGTCTGCCCTGGGCTGTCCTGTAGTATGTTCTTGAATTTGTGCAGGAAAGATTTCAAAACATAATTCCTGGTGATTTTGAGAGTAAATTTATTACAGCTGGGGACAATGAAACAAGGAAAAGCATAGGGTAGAAGAAACAACAGGAGAGAGACTAGGCAGGGCTGCTTTGGCTCTCTGGAAATGTTATGGGAAAGAAATGAGCCAATGAGAGTCAGAGAAAAGGAGGCCTTTGGGACAGGATCAGGGGATTAGCCTGGGACAAACTGCCACTGACTATTGCTCCCCTGGTTGCAAGTCTCATGGGACCCCTTAGCGTTTAGGAGATGCACACCCATGGGAGATGAAGTGAGATAAGAAAAGGGTGAATTGTTGGAGTGGTCTGCTCCCCAGAGTGAGAAAGAACACTGGGTCCTCTCTCTTGAGGTTTTTATATATTTCTTCCAGGCAGGACTCTTGGAGTTCTCAAGGGAGGGTTTTAGCATAATATTCATCAATTTTCTAGGTGTACCCTTTCAGGGTCCTGGTCTCCACTGATTGGTCAGTGACAGCACAGACAGTCTTTAGACATTGCAGTTGGTCCTGTCATCGTCCACCTGGTTTTGCTGCTTTTCTAGGCTTGGAGCTGAAATATAGCTAAGTCCTAGGTATTATCTTTAGGGAAGAAAGAGCAAGGGAAATTAAACTGCTTGGCCAGCAATAAGTCAGTGGAAGAAAGTCCAGCCTGTGTGCAAGGTCTGGTTCCAATTTTGCCCATTACTAGACACCTGAGGCTTTCCGCTCTGAGGAATTTCTGTACCTGGATGCAAATCTCTCCATCAGTTTGTTCAGCTGTCTCACTTTTCCCATTCCACTTGCCAAAGAATTTCACTAGCCTCTTACTATCTTGCTTGCAAGATATTCTCATCTCCAGTGGATGCTAGTGAATTACTTCCCTCTAAAGGTCATGACATGGGTTACCAGTAAGTATTTAACATTAAAAACATACTAAAATAATACTTATGGCTGCTTTCAGAAAATCTGCAAATGAAGCAGTAAAAATATTTTCTCTGGTTGCTTCATATAAATTTATTCATGGGTTTTACTCAATTTTCTCTATTGACTATCCCTAGGTTTGCTAACTTCTCCCTCTTTAGCCCATTTATATCTTGGTTTTCTTATCCATCTTGGACTTATTCCTTCCTTCTTTCCTGTTTTCAACCAGAAGAGGAGATAAATGTTTATAGGGTTTTGGACAAAGCCTGAGGAAAGAAAATGCTATTACTTAATATTTTAATGTAACAGACATGCAAACCTGAAGAAAATTTTGTAAGAATTTATTTGAGCCAAAACTGACAACAATTGCCAGAAAGCAAGGTCACAAATGCTCTGGAGCATAACTTTTTTAGCTTTTTAAAAATACATTTGAAATTAAAGAGGGAATGTAAGGAAGATTACATGAAGTTGGAAGAAAACAAGTCAGGGATTGCATTACAGGATAGTTAACAATACCATGTATTCTGTTAAGAGTAGTTTTGGCTTATTTCAAAAATGTGTTAACCTAGACGCACAAAAACAATGGACAAAGCATGGGTAAGGCAAATATATATCTTTTATGAGAAAAGTTGTATGCCTGAGGCATATCTACCATGACCTTTACAGTTAGGAATTTAAAATCAGATCACCCTGTTTTGTTACTTTCCATGAAACCTCTTATTAGTTCACAAATTCTAGTGTATTAATTTCCAGTTTGATAGGTTTTATTCTTCAGAAAGATAAAATTGTCATATTTGCCATTGTTTCCCTTGAGTGAAGACCTGTGTTTGGAATGTATCAGTCTGTTGTTAAGTTAATTACTTCTCTAGGAAATATAATGCCATTCAGTTTCATTTTAATTGTCCCATATAGTTATTAACTTATTTTTCCTCATAGGCTCTTTTTCTTGTGGATGAAACTGGGTACTGTAATAAACCATAAATTCCTAACAGCAGGTAATGTTAGGTAGTCACACCCTATGCTTATAATATCTTTAGTAAAAGATTTTAAACCACCTCTGCCATTATTTATTATTATTATTATTATTATTTACTGAACAAGTGTATTTATTGCAGAATTTTTATTAAATAAAAGAAACCTAGAATATCAAAAGACACAAAATTTAAATAAATTCTATTCAGTTTAATAAAAATGTGCAGTCTTCTTTTTAAACATGATTTTGTCACTTTATTTGGATTTGAATAAAATGTTACCTTGACTTTATATACAGATTAGTATCCTATGTGCTTTACATCATCTTTTTGTTTTTTTACATTTTTTAAACTTTTGTTCAAGTACAGTTGTCTTCATTTTTCCCCTACCACTCCCCCCAAACCAGCCATCCCTACCTGTTATCCTCAATCCTACCCCCCTTTGGCTTTATCCATGTGTCCTTTATATATGTTCCTGAAAACCCCTCTCCCTTTTCCCCCTTTATCCCCTCCCACATCCCGTCTGGTTACTGTCAGTTTGTTTTAATTTCACTGTCTCTGGTTATATTTTCCTTGCTTGTTTGTCTTGTTGATTAGGTTCCACTTATAGGTGAGATCATATGGTATTTGTCTTTCACCACCTGGCTTATCTCATTTAGTATAATGCTCTCCAGTTCCATCCATGCTGTCACAAAGGGTAGGAGCTCCTTCTTTCTTTCTGCTGCATACTATTCCATCATTCAAATGTACCATAGTTTTTTGATCCACTCATTTACTGATGGGTACTTAGGTTGCTTCCAGCAATTGGCTATAGTAAATTGTGCTGCTATGAACACTGGGGTGCATAGGTTTTTTTGAATTTGTGTTTCAGGGTTCTTAGGGTATAGGAACCATAAATGACCCAGACTAGGGGCAGCAATTTTGAGAAAGAAGAACAAAGTAGGAGGAATCACAATACCTGACTGATGCAGACTCCAGCCAGCAGGGTCTGTGGTGTTGTGGATCTGACAAACAAATTCACATGGACTACAGAAGTCCTATGGAGAAAAGGGACAGCACTGATACTCTCTGAGTGAGAGAGCACCCCGACCTTTGCCTGGATAGGCTTTTATTGCTTTCTGGGAGCATTATATCAAGGAAGGTCCTCATTCATTATCGTCAGGCAGTAATGATCAAACAATAGATAACATTCAAATAACTATGAGGGCTTATTCTGAGTCAGCGCCTGTCAGCTAACGGGCCATAAAACTTTGGGAAACAAATTCATTTCATGCTTGGACCCGTATCAGAAAATTGAGGATATTCTTAGCTAAGCAGTTTTCACAGGATTTTATACATTCTTTCTTAGGCCTAAGGATCCCACGGGACCTGTTCCTGCCCAGGGCTGAACCACCCTCCAGCACTGTTTCAGGCTTAAGTCAGTCAGAGGAAGAAAGGCAGCCAAGAGATTAGGAAACTTCTTGCAGACAGAACAAGGACTCAGGCTATGTCAAGGCTGAGGGGTGAGAGTCCATCACCCCCTTTTTCTATAGCTCCCAAGACCTTCTCTGAGGGCTCTTTTATAAGTGTGCCTCTTAGGTCATCCCTCCCTTGAGAAATCTTACCCATCATTGGCTAACCAGCCATTTGCCTGGGACCAAACAGGTGAAGTAAAGGGGGCAGAGGCAGCACCCCACCAGGAAGATAAGCTTTATCGCTTTAGTGGCTTATGGTCCCAAGTTCCTTTACTCAACCTTAGCCATGGGGAGTTACAATTTCTGAAACTAAGCAGGGTGGTTCCCAATACCTGATATCAAACTGTATTACAAGGCCATTGTAATCAAAACAGCCTAGTGCAGGCATAAGAACGGACACATAGACCAATGGAACAGATTAGAGAGCCCAGAAATAAACCAAAGTTTGCATGGTCAATTAATATTTGACAAAGAGGGAAGAGCATAAAATGGAGTAAAAATAGCTTCTTTGACAAATGGTGTTGGGAGATTTGGACAGCTACATGCAAAAAGTGAAACTCAATCACCAACTTGCCCCATACACAAAAATAAATTCAAGGTGGATAAAAGACTTAAAAATAAGTTATGACTCAATAAAAATCCTAGAGAAAAATATAAGCAGAAAAATCTCAGATATTCCATGCAACAATATTTTCACTGGTATGTCACCCAGAGTAAGGGACACAAAGGAAAGAATAAGCAAATTGAATCTCATCAAAATAGAAAGCTTCCATACAGCTAAAGAAAACAGCATTAAAATGAAAGGAGAACCAACTGTATGGGAAAACAATTTTGCCAATGATACCTCAGGCAAAGGTTTGATGTCCAAAATATATAAAGAACTCACATGATTCTATTCCATGAAGACAAACAACACAATTAAAAAATAGTCAAAGGATTTGAACAGACACTTCTCCAAGGAGGACATTCATGGGGCCCAGAGATGTATGAAAAGATGCTCAGCATCACTAGCCTCAGAGAGATGCAAATAAAAACCACAATGAGATACCACTTCACTCCAGTGAGAATGGTCATCATAAACAAATCAAACACCAAGTGTTGGAGAGGATGTGGAGTGAACTGTTGATGGGAATGCAGACTGGGGCAGCCACTGTGGAAAACAGTACAGAATTTCCTCAGAAAACAAAATGGAACTGTTTTTTGACCCAGCAATTCCCTGCCCATTATTCTTGTGCATCTATGTTAACAGACCTTTGGAATGCCAGAGTAATAACACTCAGAAGAATAACCACCCTTAAGAGATGATATAATCTTTGCAATTCAATCATCCCCTTGATTTTTCCAACCTTTATATAATCTTTCCTTTGGTCCTTCCTTAATTTCAAATGTTTAAAAGAAACTGCAAAACTGTTATTCTCAGGAGCATTTGAGATGTTTTCCCCTGCAATTATCATCAGTTTTGCCTCAAATAAACTAATAAAATTTCTCTATAGGTTTGGGTGTTTTGCATGTCAACACTATTAAAACATCATATTATGTTATTCCATTTTTAAAATATTATCTAATGACAGTCTTTGTGAAAACTTTCCTGTGACATCACATTTAGTAACCATTATTTAAATTGGAAACATGTCTGAAAAGATAATGGAAGATGTTCTATGATTAAATGATTAAATAGACAAGTAGGTCAATTGTAGACTTGCCCTTTAGAATGAATTAATACAGGTATGGATGAGAAAGTAGATTAAAAACCCTTTGCCATAGCATTCTTTAGGAAAGGATCAGCATCCATGGGAATTAACTTTGACATGAAATTAAGTTTTGGAGGAAATAAAAATGATTGAGAACATGGTTACAGTGTTGCTTAACAATGAAACATTTTATTTTCAAATACTTCTTATTTTTCAGTAAACATCCTCTTCAATTTTTCTTTTGGTTTACAGGCCACCCCTCTATGATAGCAACTACAGGTTTAAACATCTTTATTTCATCGGCAAAAATACTCAATGTAAAAATATATGTACACCTCTTTTATGGACACCTGGTATATTAGTTGGTATATTTCATGAAATAAATATTCACCCTATCCCCTAAAGGTTTATTTGTTTGTTAACAAACTCTAACTTAGCTTCTATTGTCATACAAGGTACATTGCTAGGTGTTGGGAAACTCTAGAGTAATAATATTTTCTTCACAAAAATTGAAACTGTAAAGAATGGTACAACACATTGATAAAAATATATCACTTGCTCTTAAAATGGTCATGGCCATTAATAATGACATCATAAGAATATGTTTCAAATTATATTCATTAATTATACTTGTGGTGGTGTAATGGGGTAGGTCAGACCTGAGATCCCTGCAGAATAGGGAAGATGTGAGGTTCAGGGAAACCCACCCTGAAATCCACTAAAAAAGCAGGGAGTCAGGGAAAGGTGTTGAGGCAGCAGAGTAAAGAAGCTTGCCTCATCTGGAAAGAGGTATTCCAAGTCATGAAAATCAAAGACCTACATCCAAGATTGCTCTATCCAGCAAAGCTGTCATTTAGAATGGAAGGAAAGAG